>SZWC01003131.1:39212-46712 GCA_023375785.1 Penium margaritaceum | reverse complement strand
CCAACCAAAGAAGGCAAATGTCACTGACCATGAACACAGACTTCCAGTATGTTTGGTCAACATTGACAATTCATAATACTAGTCATAAATGGTCAGATGGGGAAGCAATACTATTTATTGACAAGAAAGTACAAAAACTTGTTAATGGAAAAATGGTTTTGGAATACTATTTATTTACAAGAAAGTACAAAAACCTGTTATAAGTAGTGGCACGGTGTTGCTACCATGCACAACGACCAACCAAATAGGCACGTGTCACTGACCACGACTGAAGAATTTCAGTATGAATTTCGTTGACAACTCATACTACGAGTCACGAATGGTCAGAGGGGGAAACTATGGTCTGGGAATACTAGTTATGAACTAGCAAGTACAAAGAAGTTTAATTAGTAGTGGCACAGAGTGGCTATCATGCACAATGACCACCCAAAGTAGGCAAACGTCACTGACCATGACAAAAGAATTTCATTATGTGTGGTCAACCTTGACAACACATATTATAATGGTCAGCGGGGAAACGATGGTCTGTGAATACTTGTTATCAACTAGCAAGTAAAAATACCTTCAATAAGTAGTGGCACGGTGTTGCTACCATGCACAATGACCAACCAAAGTAGACATATGTCACGGACCATGACAAAAAAAAATTCACTAAGTGCGGTCAACGTTGAAAACTCATAATACGAGTCACAAATGGTGAGGGGGGAAAACAATGATTTGGGAATACTAGTTACTGGCTAGCAAGTAGAAACACCTTCAATAAGTATTGGCACGGTCTGGCTACCATGCACAAAGACCAACCAAAACAGGCATATGTCATTGAACATGATCAAAGAATTTCACCATTTGTGGTCAACGTTGAAAACTCATAATATGAGTCAAAAATGGTCAGAGGGGGAAACAATGGTTTTGGAATACTAGTCATCAACTAGAAAATACAATAATCTTCAATAATTAGTGGCTGGTGTGGCTACCATGCACAATGACCAACATAAGTAGGCATATGTCACTGGCCATGACGAAACAATTTCACTACGTGTGGTCGATGCTGACAACTAATAACACAAGTCACAAATAGTTAGAGGGGGAAGCAATGGTTTGGGAATACATGTTATTGAATAACAAGTACAAAGAGATTCAATAAGCAGTGGCACGATGTTGCTACCATGCACAATGACCAACCAAAGCAGGCATATGTCACTGACCATGAGCAGAGAATTTCACTATGTGTGGTCAACATTGACAACTCCTAATACGAGTCACAAATAATCAGAGGGGGGAACAATAGTTATCCACTAGCAAGTATAATGACCTTCAATATGTAATGGGACGGTATGGCTACCATGCACAATGACCAACCAAAGTCGGCATATGTCACTGACATGACCAAAGAATTTCACTATGTGTGGTCAACGTTGACAACTCATGATACAAGTCACAAATGGTCAAAGAGGGAGACAATGATTTGGAAATACTAGGCATCAACGAGATAGTACAAAGACCTTCAATTAATAGTGGCACAGTGTGGCTGCCGTGCACAATGACCAACCAAAGTAGGCATATGTCACTGACCATGACCAGAGAATTTCACTATGTGTGGTCGGCGTTGACAACTCACAGTACGAGTCACAAATAGTCAGAGGGGGAGAAAGTGGTTTTGGAATACAAGTTATCGACGTCTGAAGAAGAATGATCTGAGTATGTTGATGCTTATTCTGTGAAGACCGTAAGCAGGGCAGAGAAGTTAGAGAAAAGTTCTAAAACGATGGCAGAAGTAGGATGTGAACTCATGGTAAGCATGGCTTGGTTGGGATATTGCTGTTGTTAATTTTATGAACCACGTGGTTGTTGTCCTTGTTGTATGGAGCAGTCGGCTTGCACATGTCCTTTGCGATGAGAGCGCCAACATTCTCGTTCATCAGGATGAACATAGGGCCTTGATATTCTTGTCATGGCCTGCCTTTGTGGTTGTTGGTGAGGTTGCACCATGAGTTGGCCTTGGCTTTGAGTGCCATTTCCAAAGGAGCAAAACTTCTCTGTGTAGCGTCGGCCTGCTCCACCTTGATGTTTGTTCGAAAGGCCTATGTCTCCGCCATTTGCTTTGATGTTTTCATCCCCAAAGTGCATGGGCTCTTGGATGGCATACTCCAGAGAAAGTAACATTGGTAAAGCTGTCGTTGTGACTGCAGCTGCGGCTGCAACTGCAGCTGCGGCTGGTGCTGTTACTGCTTGAATAGTTGGGGCAGCTGCAGGGAGAGCATCACCAATTACGTTAATGGCCGATTGAAAATAACCAATGGTAGTGCCCATTACTGCGAGCTTGTCGGTGTCATTGATGCGAGCCTTGTTGACATCTTTTAGTCGTTCAATAGTGTTGTTGAATCTGGGAGGAAGTCCACAAAAAATTGTCTGAATCAAGACTCAATCAGAGACCGGTTCTCCCAAGGCAGTCATACGGCTTGAGAGATATTTGAGATGGGAGATGTGGTCCTCTAGTTTGGTGTCTTCCTCCATTCTCTGAAAGTGAAACTCAGTGAGTAGATGTCCAAGTTCATCTTCATTCACTTTGTGATAGCGCTTCTTCAGGGCTCTCCAAGCTTTGCTGGGACATAGGGTGTCGTTGTTGTCGCGGATCAGGAATTTCAGACGTTCCTCCAGCTGCATGGCAAGTAAAGAAAAGGCTTGATCACAGTGTCGTTGCTATGCCAAACGTTCCTCATCAGTGGGGTTTGTCCCTATAACTTCTGTGGGAGGATCAGAAACCACTCCCCAGAGCCCCTTGTTGAGGAACACCATCTTCATGTTGAAAGCAAAGGTGTGGTAGTCCTCCCCATTGAAAATAGGAATCATGAAATGATCACTTGGCATGGCGCTCGCCGCCATGCTGCAATGCCACAATGGAGTTGACCTGGTAAGGCACCCCCTGCTCTGATACCAAATGTTAGAAATGGAGACCTCTTAGAATCTCAGGTGTCTCAGGTAAACACTCCACATTGAACTAGTACACTCAAACTGTGTGTGGTACACACGGCAGAAAACTGTCGTACACTTCAACTGAGTGATGTGTCTTGCACACTTGTCAAGATATTTCACACACTACCCAGGTACATGGCTCGTCTCTTGCTGAATCCAACAATATGCTTTATTACTGAAATGGTTAAGTACACACGAAGCAATGACTTTCCTAAGACGACGGCTATTTGTAGTGAGCGCTAATCACGACTCGACTAAGACTATAAGCAACAAAAATACAAAATTTATCAACACCCGGATGTGCATCCAACGTTGGCTAATGCCCAGAGTCCTCGGTAAGTCAACGGTGAAGATAAATCATAGGCTCGATTTCCTCCGTGGTTCGTTAATCTTCAAACGGCAATGTTGGACAAAGCTGACGCTCGTCCCTCGGTCGCTACACGGCTGCGATTGATCCATCACACCGTTAGACGTTCCAGACGGTCCTTCCATCTCCAGTACACCGGCATCCTGAACGGCCGGCACGTCTTCGGTCCACTTCCCTTCTTCCTCAACCGGACACCCAGCGGAGCGCTGCTCGCACGCTTGGTATGTCCGATGGTCCTCGGCTGCGAACCACATCAGCCGTTGGATCGAGAGGAGCTTCTCGCTCAACTGCTCGTCCGTCTCCAATCCATCATAGCCTTTCCTGATTCTCTTTCGTGTGGCTCGACACCAAGTATGCCACTTGTGGAAGCTGGAAGTATGCGCCAAAAACTGGGCCATGGTGGTGCGGGTTTGGATACAGACTAGGCCAGATTCCAACATGGCCTTGCTCCAATTGTCTTGGGCTTGCTCCAATTGTCTTGGGCTTGCTCCAGTTGTCTTGGCCTTGCTCCAGTTGTCTTGGACTTGCTCCTGTTGTCTTGGCCTTGCTCCGGCTTTCTTGGCCTTGCTCCAGTTGTCTTGGGCTTGCTCCAGTTGTCTTAGGCTTGCTCCATTTGTCTTGGCCTTGCTCCAGTTGTCTTGGCCATGCTCCAGTAGTTGTGGGCTTGCTCCCATTGTCTTGGCCTTGCTCCAGTTATCCAGGCCTTGCTCCAGTTGTCTTGGACTTGCTCCAGTTGACTTGGACTTCCTCCACTTTTCTTTGGCTTGCTCCAGTTGTCTTGGGCTTGTTCCAGTTGTCTTGGGCTTGCTTCAATTGTCTTGGGCTTGCTCCAGTTAGTTTGGCCTTGCTCCAGCTTTCCTGGACATACTTTAGTGGTTTGGCCTTGCTCCAGTTTTTTAGGCCGTGCTCCAGCAAGTCCAAGACAGCTGGAGCAAGGCCAAGACAACTGGAGCAAGCCAAAAACAACTGGAGCAAGGCCAAGATAACTAGAGCAAGGCCAAGACAACTGGAGCAAGCCCAATGAAGCTGGACCAAGCCCATGACAACTGGAGCAAGGCCAAGACAACTGGAGCAAGCCAAAAACAACTGGAGCAAGGCCAAGATAACTAGAGCAAGGCCAAGACAACTGGAGCAAGCCCAATGAAGCTGGACCAAGCCCATGACAACTAGAGCAAGTTCAAGACAACTAGAGCAAGGCCAAGACAACTGGAGCAAGCCCAAGACAAGTGAAGCAAGCCCAAGACAACTAGAGCAAGCCCAAGACAAATGGTGTCAGTCCAAGACAACAAGAGCAAGTCCAAGACAATTGGAGCATGCCAAGACAAATGGAGCAAGTACAGGACAAATGGAGCAACGCCAAGACAACTGAAGCAAGCCCAAGACAAATGAAGCACGCCCAAGACAAATTGAGCAAGCCCAATACAATTGGAGCAAGCCCAAGACAACTAGAGCAAGCCCTATACAACAGGAGCAAGCCGAAGACGATTGGAGCAAGCCCAAGAAAACTGGACCAAGCTCAAGATAGCCGGAGCAAGGCCAGTACAACTGGAGCAAGCCAAAGACAGCTGGAGCAAGCCCAATACAACTTGAGCAAGCCCAAGAAAACTGGAGAGCACCCAAGACAACTGGAGCAAGCCCAAGACAACTGGAGCAAGTCCAAGAAAATAGGAGCAAGCCAAAGACAACTCGAGTAAGGCCAAGACAACTGGAGCAAGCCCAAGACAACTCGAGCAAGGCCAAGACAACTAGAGCAAGCCCAAGACAACTGGAGCAAGGCCAAGAGAACTGGAGCAAGCCCAAGACAACTGGAGCAAGGCCAAGACAATTGAAGCAAGCCCATGACAACTGGAGCAAGGCTAAGACAACTGGAGCAAGGCCAAGACATCTGGAGCGAGACCAAGACAACTGGAGCAAGCCCAATACACCTGGAGCAAGTCCAAGACAACTGGAGCAAGGCCAAGAAAGCTGGAGAAGGGCGAAGACAAGTGTAGCAAGGCCAAGACAACCGGAGCAAGCTAAAGAGAACTGGAGCAACACCAAGACAACTGGATCAAGGCCAGGACAACTCGAGCCAGGCCAAGAAAACAGGAGCAAGCTCAAGACAACTGGAGCAAGGGCAACTGGAGCAAGCCCAAGACAACTGGAGCAAGGCTAGGAAAACTGAAGCAAGCCCAAGACAACTGGAGCAAGACCAAGACAGTTGGAGCAAGCCCAAGACAACTGGAGCAAGCCCAAGACAACTGGAGCAAGGCCAAGACAACTAGAGCAAGCCCACGACAACTGGAGAAAGCACAAGACAACTGGAGCAAGCCCAAGACAACTGGAGCAAGCCCAAGACAACTGAAGCAAGGCCAAGACAACTAGAGCAAGCCCACGACAACTGGAGAAAGCACAAGACAACTGGAGCAAGCCCAAGACAACTGGAGCAAGCCCAAGACAACTGAAGCAAGGTCAAGGCAACTGGAGCAAGCCAAAGACAACTGGAGCAAGGCCTAGACAATTGGAGCAAGGCCAAGACAACTGGAGCAAGCCCAACAAAATTGCAGCAAGACCAAGACAACTGGAGCAAGCCCAGGACAACTGGAGCAAGCTCAAGACAACTGGAGCAAGGCCTAGACAATTGGAGCAAGGCCAAGACAACTGGAGCAAGCCCAACAAAATTGCAGCAAGACCAAGACAACTGGAGCAAGCCCAGGACAACTGGAGCAAGCTCAAGACAATTGCAGCAAGGTCATGACAACCCGAGCAATGCCAAGACAACTGGAGCAAGCCCAAGGATACTGGAGCAAGTCCAGGACAACCAGAGCAAGTCCAAGACAACTAGAGCAAGGCCAATACAACTAGAGTAAGCCCAAGAAAACTAGAGCAAGCCCATGAAAACTGGAGAAATGCAAAGACAACTGGAGCAAGCCCAAGATAGCTGGAGCAAGCCCAAGTCAAGTGGAGCAAGGCCAAGACAACTGGAGAAAGGCCAAGAGAAATGGAGCAAGCCCAAGACAACTGGAGCAAGGCCAAGACCACAGGATTAAGGCCAAGAAAACTGGAGCAAGCCTAAGACAAGTGGAGCAAGGCCAAGACAACTGGAGCAAGCCCAAGACAACTGGAGCAAGGCCAAGACAAATGGAGCAAGTCAAAGACAACTCGAGCAAAGCCAAGACAACTGGAGCAAGCCTAAGACAAGTGGAGCAAGGCCAAGACAACTGGAGCAAGCCCAAGACAACTGGAGCAAGGCCAAGACAAATGGAGCAAGTCAAAGACAACTCGAGCAAAGCCAAGACAACTGGAGCAAGCCAAAGACAACTGGAGCAAGGCCAAGACAACTGGAGCAAAGCCAAGACAACTGGAGCAAGGCCAAGACACCTGGAGCAAGTCCAAGACAAAGGAAGCAAGCCCAAGACAACTGGAGCAAGGCCAAGACAACTGGAGCAAAGCCAAGACAACTGGAGCAAGGCCAAGACACCTGGAGCAAGTCCAAGACAAAGGAAGCAAGCCCAAGACAACTGGAGAAAGTCCAAGACAACTGGAGCAAGGCCAAGACAGCTGGAGCAAGGCCAAGACAACTGGAGCAAAGCCAAGACAACTGGATCAAGCTCAAGACAACTGGAGCAAGCCCAAAACACTAGTTATTGTCGCTAGTTATATGATAATTGCAAAAGAATCAATGATTTGGTACGTAAGGTGTATGTTCCACCCAAACTTGTGTATCAGAGGAACAAGGATAGATTGATGAAAATTTCTTCCCATTGACATGTGATGCATTATTCCAAGGATACGCATTCAAGGGCAAGGCAATCAAGTCAAGAGGAAGGATTTAGGTAAGATTAGGAGGGCGCAATAAACCAATAAAAAAATCATCTGCTGAGGAGTCTTTTCTTTTTTGTCCTCGATGTTGAAGCACTTCATGAAGACATATATATTTCTTGGGAAGAGGTGGTCAAATATCTTTAAGTGAAGTCCACGTGGTTGTGACCAAGGAAACGAAGGTCGGGATGAAATTCCCCTAAGGTAGATTTTATGGGTGAGGATTCATCGTTATATCAAAATGAAATCCAAAGGGATGCCCATTGTCACTTGAAGTAAACGACTTGAAGGTGAAAGATTATATTATTCATTCCTGTAACAAGTTTCCTGAGGGGGTAGTCGGTGGTTCAGACCAAACA
>SZWC01003131.1:0-16881 GCA_023375785.1 Penium margaritaceum | reverse complement strand
ATATCTATATATATCTATATCTATATCTATATCTATATCTATATCTATATCTATATCTATATCTATATCTATATCTATATCTATATCTACATCTATATCTATATCTTTATCTATATATATATGTATATCTATATCTATGTATATCTATATCTATATCTATATCTATATCTATATCTATATCTATATCTATATCTATATGTATACCTATATCTATATCTATATCTATATATATCTATATCTATATCTAATTCTATATCTATATCTATATTTATATCTATATCTATATCTGCATCTGTATCTATATCTATATCTGTATCTATATCTATATCTATATCTATATCTATATGTATATCTATATCTATATCTATATCTATATCTATATCTATATCTATATCTATATCTATATCTATATATATCTATATCTATATCTATATCTACATCTATATCTATATCTATAACTATATCTATATCTATATCTTTATCTATATCTATATCTATATCTATATCTTTATCTATATCTATATCTATATCTATATCTATGTATATATCTATGTCTATATCAATATTTTTATCTATATCTAAATCCATATCTATATGTATATTGATATCTATATCTATATATATATATCTATATATATTTATATCTATATCTATATCTAGAACTAGATCGATATCTGTATCTAAATCTATATCTATATCTATATTTATATCTATATCTATATCTAAATCTATATCAATATCTATATCCATATTTATATATATCTATAGTTATATCCATATCTATATTTATATTTTTTATATATATATATATATTTTTCTATATTTCTATCTACATCTACATATATCTATATCTACATCTAAATCTATATTTCTATCTAATATATGTTTATATATGTTTAAATATTTTTATTTAAATGTATTACTTTTATTTTATGTATATTTTTATCTACATATTTATGTGTATCTTTCACTGTAAAAATAAATGAAATTTGTTTCTATATATACCTATATCTTTGCTTTTAACGACTCCTAAGTTAACATATAATTTTACATTGAAATCTATATGTATACATATCAATATATTTTTCCATAATATCATGTAATTTGATACCCATATATTGACTTATATCTATATTTGCATCTATTTCTATGTCTTTGTATATTTATATCCATATGAACATATGGAACCACAATTGTTTCCACATAAATATAGATTTTCCTTGTACCTGAATGTTATATGTACGAATATCTCCATCTTTTTTCCTGTCATCTAGAAACTCTTGACTTCTTTCTTGTCATATGAATGTCACGATATCAACATCCGTTGACATAAATTCCTAAGCTATATGTGTGTTTTGTTTTAAAATTTTATACGCCATTTAGATAGATTATAATGCCTTTGACTATATGTTTCCTTTTAATTGTGTTTATGATCACATCTTAATGTATGGATATGTCTTCATCTAAATATAATTAGCATTTTGGTCAGGAATCCTTCAATCTTTACTATACGTTGAGCTTTGTTTTATAACTATAGGTACATGGATTATCCGTACCACTAAGATTTTTACACGTTTTATATTTTATAAAAGGAGGTTAAATATTAGAAAAGGCCACTTATTATGTATCGAGTTCCATATAATATTATTGAATCTATGATAAGCCTTTTAACCTATTTTGGATTATATACTTTGAATTTTGATAAGTAGCTAAATACGTTCATGGTTTTCATAAGTTTTTTCTCAACTAGCCGAAATTTTAGATTTGGATTTTCCCAAAAAATAAGAATTTCAAGTGCTTTGTGTCATGGGGTATTGTTTTGAGAATAAAAATCCACTAATGTGTGTAGAAAGAATAATGATGTAGTTTTTAGTGGTTTCACGGAATTTTGAAGGACATATAGGGAGATGAAACTTGGAGATTAATACTAGGTATCTTTTGTAACTGATTTCCTTCTGTTAATTTTTTTTTTCCGTCAACGTTAGGTTGTTAGTTGTATTTGTTCTGAGGTGGATATTTTTGGCATAGTGTTTCGCGTTTGATAACTCCCTGGAGCCCCTTCGTATATATATCTTGTTTCTTGACATATATGATGAATTTCGAAAAGAAGACTTTCTGGCTCGGTTTTTTTTCGCGCCATCCTCGTTCCGAATACTACCTCTCGCTTTTGAGTCCACTATACTCGCATGTCGGGTACTCTGTTAGCGAGACTTGGACAACGATATGTTGTGCAGCAACCAATGATTGAGATAGGTTTTATTTGCAAACGTCATTTATCTTACTGGTTTGAACGTTTCATTTGCATTTCTTTCAGAGTTCGTTCGACAACTAGTAATGATTTCCTGACCGATCTGCCGACCCGAGGAGCGTGCTGAGCCCTTGTCACAGCGAGGATTACCGACGAGCCTTCGCGCTGGTCGGGGCCAAGATCCGGGCTCCCTTGCTGATGGATCCGGCAATGCGGGTCCTCGCGCTGGGACATGTGCCAAACCCGGGCCCTGGCGTCAATTTGACCTCCCCCATATCCAGGTATCGCTCTTTAATAACCCCATATCCACACGACGAAGACTTTATGTCTCCTATACACGTGATTGCTGTTTTTAACCGCCATGTCCAGGTTCCGCGGAAAATGAATGCTATATCCACTACTTTTTATCTTAATAATGATATTGTTGAAATCCAAGCAACTTAGGTGAAGAGACAGAATTTCAAACTGCAAGGGTTCACCCAAGGAGACGCGCACAGGCGTCCAAGTTGCATCAACATGGAAGAAGAAGGGACACAATGAGCGAAAGTGGCCTAAGCACTGGACCCCTGCCAGCTCTGGGGGTCTGACCAGCGCTGGCAGGGGCGTGTTTGGCTGCCAGGGCAGTGGAAACTGCGCCACCCACACGGATAGTCCTCACGGCGCGATTCTGTGCTGACCAAGGGCAAAATCATGCCAGGGGCCAGTTTTGCGCAGGCCAGCCCAAAACTGCACACTAGGCCGCACGGCACAAACCCGGTGAAACCCGAAACCCGCGCTGAAAAATAGTATCGGGTCGACAGCCCGGAATGTCACAAGTTTCAGCATAAATGACAGATTGAGTTGGGACGCAGGGTCGTGCCTCTGGCGGGTAGCCACTGCGACCCAGTCGCAACTCGAGCCACGTCAGCTCCCCCAGCGATCGGCAGCCGCAGCCAGGTCAGGGTCCTGCACGTGGATGGACATGAGTCGAGGGGTCACCGTAAGCAGCGTGCGACACACACAACAACACTCCCCCATGACCGGAGGGCGATACACGCCCATACACATGTAGACACTGACGATGAACAGAGCAGGTCACACACGAACGCTGCAAGCAATGTGCACAGCACATGCAAGATGGCACAAGAGGAGTCAACCTGTAACGGGAATGGGGCAGAGTCCCACGGAGCGAGTGGCTGCATGAAACTTTGAGCGACTCAGGGCCTTGGTCAGAAAATCAGCGCACTGCCTGTCAGTGCTCACATGGATGACACGAACCTCATCGCGGTCAACCAGGTCACGCACGTAATGATGCTCTATGTTGATGTGCTTTGTGCGTGCATGGAACACACCCAAGTTCTTGGCAATGGCCTCCGCGCTCATGTTGTCCCACTGAAGCACCACTGGAGGAATGGACCGACGCAATTCACATAGGAGACGAACAAGCCAGACACACTCAGCTGCACCGGCGCCTAGAGCGATATATTCTGCTTCCGTAGTGCTGCGAGCAATATAACCCTGCTTCCCACTGCGCCATGACATCGCAGTGCCCCCAATGAGGAAGATGTAGCCGGTGCGACTTTTGCCATCTGGACTTTATGCCCAGTCACTATCGGTGTACTCGTCGAGTACGACTCACACCTTCTTGCGGAAGCATAGACCGAAGCGTGCGGTGGATATGATGTAACGCACACACCGGACAGCCACCTCCAACGTTCGCTGGCATGGAACCTACGAGAACTGAGCGAGCAGGTTGATAGTGAAGGCAATGTCGGGCCGCGTCATGGTGGCCAAGTACATGAGCGAGGTAATGACTCGCAGGTACAGAGTCACGTCGACTGGCTCCCCCAAGTCAGCTGTGGCATCGACCTTCAGGGCGGCCTGCCCCTCAGGCGTCATGGGCATGGAGGCAGTGCGAATAGCAGCAAGGAGGTCAGCAAAGCGCTCGGCCACGGCCACTGCATATCGTGCCTGGTGAACGCGGAGTGTGCGGTGGACCCGGTCGCGCACGATCTCCATCCCCAAGAATATGGACGCCTCGCTGAGATCTTTCATCTTGTATGCCGAGGAGAGGACGGCCTTGGCGGCGTTCACTGCTTTCAGGTCAGGTGAGGCGATCAAAAGATCGTCCACGTAGACGAGGATGGCAGTAAGAGACGCTAGGGACTGCGTGAGGAACAAGGATGGGTCAGCGTCACTCCGAACGTACCCGGCTCGTCTCAGCCTGCTGGTGATCTCCTGGTTCCAGCAGCGAGGTGTCTACTCCAGGCTGTACAAGGCCTTTCGCAGTCGGTAAACACGATCGGTGCCATCCTCAAAGCTTGGTGGCTGGACCATGTAGATCTCCTCCTCGAGATCTCCGTTCAGGAACGCGTTGTAGACATCCATCTGATGGAGCTCCCAGTCATGCTGTGCCACCTGGCTCAGGAGCGTCAACGTTGTCGTCATCCTACCAACAGGAGCAAAGGTCTCGGTGTAGTCCACACTAACGACCTGAGAGAATCCCTTTGCCGTCAGGCGGGCTTTTTACCGCTCCACCGTACCATCCGTCTTGTACTTCTTGCGGAGAACCCACTTGGCCTTGATGGCCTTGCGGTTTTTCGGCAAGTCCACCAACTCGCAGACGCCGTGCTCGCGGATGGCGTTGAGCTCAGCCTGACAGGCAACGCGCCACTGTTCAGCGTCGGGGGCTGACAAGGCCTCGGGCAGCGTGGTGGGGTCAGGAGACACCGGTGGTGTACTACGCATGGCTAGGGCATATGCTGCAAAGGGGGAGTCCATGGTGACCATGGACTCAGCAGCGTCACGAGCGAGGTCGCGCTTGTGGGCAAGCAATGCCATGCCAATGACACAGCCTGGGTGAACCTCAACTAGGCCTCGCGCACTGAGGCCCAGGGCCTTTGTCCCAGGGTCACCGCTGTGGACACTGTGCGTGGGACCTGGGCGCAAGCGCCCGCCAGGTGCTCGGGTGTATGAGTCAGAAGGAGCATGGGGTGCTGGTGCGACGGACGGAACAACGGGGAGTGATTCAGGCTCAAGCTCAGCCACAGGCTGGGGCTCAGGTGCAGGCGCAGGCTCAGGCTCAGGCTTAGGTGCCGGCGCAGACTGAGGCGTTGGCTCAGACTGAGGTGCCGGCTCAGACTCAGGCACCGGACCAAGCTCAGGCGCAGGCTCGGCGGCGGACGGTGGTGTGGATGGACCCGACGTCACAGGGACGGTGGTGGAAACGGGCTCATGCGACTGAAGGTGTGCCGGGGAAGGGGTGATCGCACTGGCCGGGTGCACTGAGTCAACCGCGACAGGAAGCCCTCCCCCACGCCGCGACCCGACACAGCCTAGAGCATGGGAGGCTCGGAGGGTGTGGATGCGGGCGAGGTCCCTAAAGGTGAGGTGCTCAAAGAAGAGGGCATCCCAGGATTCCACAATGCAGCGTCGGTCGGGATCCCAGAACCTCCAAGCCTTGGACCGTGGTGCCACGCCAACGAAGACACAGAAGCGTCCCCGCGGGAAGAGCTTGCTGCCCTGTTGCTCTGGTGGGAACCAGACACAGGCAAGGGAGCCCCAAACACGGGCCAGCCGCAAGTCTGCACGATGGTCGTACCACAACTCGTACGGCGTGCGGTGGCTGGGGAGGGGACCATGAGGGATCCGATTCCAGACCCATGTCATGTAGGCCATGCCTTCAGAGGCGAACGCCTCAGGCATGGCGCTATCCGAACGCATGGAGCAGATCGCATCTTCCATGGTGCGATTCCAGCGCTCTGACACCCCATTCTGCTAGGGGGTTGCAGGGGTAGAGAGGTTGTGAAAGACCCCATGCTCTGTGAACCAGCACGCGAGGTCCCCCATAAATTCACCGCCGCGGTCCGAGCGAAAGGTGTGGAGGGATTGGCGAGACTGACGCTCCACCATGACCAGGCAGAGGCAAACCGCCACAGCAGTGTCGCTCTTTTGGCGCAAACTGTAGACCCAGCGCATGCGCGTGAAGTCGTCAGTGAGAAACAGGAAGTAGCGACCTCGGTCCTCCTGAAACTCAATGGGCAAAGGGCCCATGAGGTCAGAGTGAACTAGCTCCAGGGGCCGGAGAGCCCTGGAGGTCGACCGGGGGTAGGTAGATCGGTGCATCTTCGCTTCGGCACACGACAGGCAATCGGTCGTGGGCGGTGCCTCAAAGGACGCCGCGTCAAGACCGAGGGCAGGCTGGATACGGACCAGTGTGTCAATTGCGTGCAGATGGACATGACACAGACGCATGTGCAGGAGGCGATGATGTTCGGGAGAAAGAGCACCAGCCACAAAGACACGAGCAGTGGGGGAAGGAGGAGAAGGAGTGACTGACTCAGGTGATCCAGTGATGTGGTAGAGGTCATTAACAACTCTACCACAGAGGATGGTCTCCTGGGTGTCACGGACAAAGATGCGGGCATCGGTATCAGTGTGCGTGACACCGAGATCCATCCGGGTGCAGGCACGTACAGACAACAGACTGAGTTCAAGATCAGGAACATAGAGCATGTCGGAGATGTATAGCGGGCCAGCAGGCCCATGGAACTCGACCACCCCAACACCCTGAACAGGGATCTCATGGCCAGAAGCAGTGTGAAATAGATGCACGGAGCCAACAGGATGCAGAACGACAAAGGCGCCACGGCGACATGTCATATGATGCGTGGCTCCTGAGTCAACGACCCAGGTTGTGTCAGTCACACGCGCACTCGTTGTAGCATGGCAGCGTGCAACAGAGCAAGGGACAGATGCCAGACGCTCGGCGGAGGACGCAGCAAGGCGAGTGACGACACGCATGTGGGACTCGTGCAACCACGACACGTCATAAGGACCACCACTGGCACATGACTGCAACTGTGCACCAACACAAGCATCATCACGTAACGCAACAGACACGTCACAAGTAGTGGTGCCCCCTGGCTCAGTCATCACACTCGCACCTCCCTGAGGGGACTGCAGCGCCAGAAGCTAGTGAAGCTCGGCGATGGTGCGATCGCGCTCAGCAATGGTGTGATCACGGAGGTCAGGTGATGAGTTCGCCGCTACTGGAGGTGTTGCTGGCCGATAAGCTGTCGCAGCTGCGGAGCGAGCGGCGACGGCTCCAGACGACTGGCGCATGCGTGCCTCATGCGCCTGCTGCAGCCCGCGTGTGATCTTGTTCCAGTCGAGTGGGCGGCCCGTCAGCTGCGTGTAGTCAGGGTAGCGATGATCGCCACCACATTTGTAGCAGAGAAGGCGCTTGTCCTTGCTGCCACCAGCACCGCTGACGGAGTTGCTACTGCTGCTGCTATCGCTACCACTGCTACTGCCATCGCTGCTGCTGCTGCTACTTCGACCGCTGCCGCCGCCAGACCCCCTGCGACCTTTCTTCCCTTGAGCAGGTGCTGCTGCCGCCACCAACGGTGAGGAGGGGGAAGGCAAAGTTGGAGCTGCTGCTACTGCGGCAGTGGCAGTACCATGGCGAGCACGGTTGGCAGCATCAACTCCGGCGATGTCCAAGAAGTGCATGGTCGCCCACCGCACCAGGGTCCCATCGTTGGCCATGTCGCGCAGCAGTACCTTGTCGAAGCCGCTGAACACGCGAGAGAAGTCAGGGTGTACACCATAGAGAATGGTGTTGAAGGCTGGAAATTGTGCTGGAACATCATCACCGAGCTCGTCATGTAGCTGGATGGCGCGACGCCAGTAGTCCGCTGCTGACTCGTGCGGAGACTGACGTAGGGAGTTGAACTCAGCCAGGCGCTGAGACGTCATCGCCATGGTGGCACCTTCGAACATGGTGACGGCTAGAGCCCAAGCGGCACATGGATCAGCGCCGTTACCGGTGATGGGCTCGCCGAGAAAACGGCTCAAGTCCTTGGTGTTTTTAGGAGCGGCCTTCAGGAGGCCGTAGGCGGCCCGAACCGCTGCCATGGTCTGGTCTGGGTCCCCTGGTTCATACTGGGTGGTGTAGTAGGGGAGCAGATCCTCGCTCATGGCCCACATGCGGAAGCGTGGCTCCCAGGTCTTATAGTCGTCACCGGTTCAGTAGGTGGGTGGGTCTGACTCGAACCACTTAGGTGGCCTGACTGTCGGAAGTGCGATGGTTGGAGTCACTGTGGTCCCCGGCGTGAATGATGCACCCCCAATGCCCATGCGTGCGTGCAAGGCGCGTTCCTCGAAACTGACGGGCATGCGTGAACCCCCTGGCGTCGTTCCGGTGTTCACGCCGGTGCTCTGCTGCGCTGAGCCAGACGTGCGTGACTTGCGGCGCGCCTCCAATCGAAGAAGGCGCTGTCTCAGCACCTCTATCTCGTCTTCTTCACCCGACTCAGAGTAAGGATTGGGATTGGAGGAGGAGGAGAGGAGGGCAGAAATGGCAGCATTCACGTCTTGGGCAGCGGCGTCGTTGGTCGGCTGCATGCCTTTGCGTGCTGTGTCGAGTGATGGTTGTTGCTACTGCTGTGGCAAGGTGTCGCGGAGTAGGCTGTAGATGTCAGCCACATGTTTGGACAGCTTCTCCTCATGCTGTGCCTGCTGTTCCTACAGCTTCCGTAGTTCTCGCGCCAAGGTCGTGGGACTGGGAGGTGACGTCACCCGGGTTGGGTCGACAGTCTTGTCAGCTACGCCAGGATTCACTCCTCCGGCTTCCATGCCGGTGCTAGCAACGTTGCTACTCTGTGCAGCCCTTGGCATGGTCGTAGAGTACAGCTCTGCCAAAGAAATTTTCGGCAGAGTTTCCCCCGCCCCAGTGGGCGTGGGAAATACGAAAGTGGGGGTTTGAAGATGCCGTTGGCGCTGCTGACCTGTCCCAACCCCCAAACCCAACCCAGGACCTAGGAGGGGAGCCCAGCCAGAAGAGAGAGGGGAATCCCAAGGAGGGAGAGGGTGGTTGTTGGTGCTGCTGCTCTTCACGTCGTGACGTCAGCGGCGGCACTGGCCGCCACCTGAGATGAAACAAGAAGGGGGAGTGGGATCCGCCGGCACAGGACGGAGCAGCCGCCGGGGCAAGCCGGTGACGACGAGAGATGGGGGCTGGCGAGGGTCGGCACAGGCCAGCACGGGGCCGGCGAAGACCGGCGGAAGTCGGTGCAAGCCGACACAGGCCAGCGAAGGCCGGCACAAGCCGGCAACAATCAGTGTGAGCCAGCACAAGCCGGCCCGCGGGACAGGCCGGCGGGCCGGCGAAAGCCGGCCCGCTGGACAGGCCGGCGGAAGCCGACGCGAGATGGTGCGGGCCGTCCGCACGGCGGGTGGTGCTGCCACCTGCTGCGACTGCTGCGGTTGCAGCTGCTGCTCTCGCGGCTGCTGCTGCTACTGGGTCGAAGCCAAAGGGGACACCCGGGGCGGAAGCATGCCCAGAACGAAACTAGCGAGGGGTGCCTCGCCGCTCTGATACCATGTTGAAATCCAAGCAACTTAGGTGAAGAGACACAATTTCAAACTGCAAGGGTTCACCCAAGGAGACACGCACAGGCGTCCAAGTTGCATCAACATGCAAGAAGAAGGGACACAATGAGCGAAAGTGGCCTAAGCACTGGACCCCTGCCAGCTCTGGGGGTCTGACCAGCGCTGGCAGGGGCGCGTTTGGCTACCAGGGCAGTGGAAACTGTGCCTCCCATGCGGATAGCCCTGATGGCGCGATTATGCGCTGACCAGGGGCAAAATCGCGCCAGGGGCCAATTTTGCGCAGGCCAGCCCAAAACTGCACACTAGGCAGCACTGCACAAACCCGGTGAAACCCGAAACCTGCACTGAGAAACAGTATCGGGTCGACAGCCCGGAAAGTCACAAGTTTCAGCATAAATGACAGATTGAGTTGGGACGCAGAATCGTGCCTCTGGCGGGTAGCCACTGCGACCCAGTTGCAACTTGAGCCACGTCAGCTCCCCAGCGATCGGCAGCCGCAGCCAGGTTAGGGTCCTGCACGTGGATGGACATGAGCCGAGGGGTCACCGTAAGCAGCGTGCATCACACACAACAGATATATCCACAGCGAATTGGACACTTTCATGCAGTTGTTGCGAACGGAACCGAGCCGTATTGGGGGTTATACAGTGCGCCTCCAACAGATTGCAATTTCACCTGAAAAGTAAAGGACAATGGTACAGTTGAATTCGTCCGAATACAGACAAAGTTGTCCACTGTACTCGCGAGACATACTGACAGCATCCTGTCGAGGGGGGTTGTATTGCATATGTAATTATACTTTGGCTCGCCTCGATGCGAACCCACTTGTCTATGCCGTGAAACTTACCAATGAAATTGACATGAACGCCGAATACGGTCGAATATGAAACTGTTGACAAACGCCGCTGACAAGCGTGATTAGTCCTTTCATCGTCCACCCCTGACTATCGTGATTGGTCGTTCCATGAGCAACCGCCACGCACATGACGCTTTTCTGCATACTCTTGCTGACTGCGTGAAAGGACTCCAGTTGAACGTAAAAACCCACTGTTTTCTTGGGCGACTTAGCGGTTGTTCGCGTTCCTAGCGCGATAGGGCACCACTTGTGGACGTTGGACATGGAACGGATGGACGTAGAGCGGGCACTACCACCGATGCTCGGTTGGGGTAACATCGAACACCCTCGATATGGTCCATGGGGTGAGGACATTCCCCTTCCACCCAAACCAATATGTGACGTGTCCGAGGCTGCATGGCGGCAGGTGAAGGCTTAGTGGGACGGCATGCATGACCATGCGCCGCCGAGTCCTCACAGCATGTGTTGGATTTTGGGTGTGCGGGCTCCGACTAGCCGCCCAGTGTACGCCAAAAGTGATTGGCAGCCGTGGGTGCAGATGCATCCCATCACGTTGTCGCGTCTTTGACCCCATGGTTATTTCGTTATAAATCATTTCGTTTTTACTATTGGATGCCCAATATTCTTGACTGCCTAAACAACGTTCATCCCCAGCACATGCTTTCTTCACATGGGTAAAAGTCTGTTACCGCACTTGTGTCTAGCATATCTTCTGGGTGAAGTTAAGGAACTACTGTAGTATTGTATTGGGTACACAATTAATATTTCACTGGGTTTAATAACCACATCCCCATGGCACCAAACACTCAGACTACCAAATAGTACAGCATGCAGGGCTGTTGACAAACTTCATTGTTTGAATCACTTGCACATATGGCATTGATAATGACTTTCCAACGTCCTCCTCTAGAGCACCTACATTACACAGCCTCCCATGAAAGGACCGGGCAGTCCACTGACCAACCATCGCTGCACCATAGGTGGCAAAGAATAGATCCAGGCCATGATCTCACAGGCAGGACACAAGTTTCCAGTAACACAGCAACCATGAGGGTAGCAGTCCTCAAACTCCAACTCGTCTTCTGTGTCCGATGACGTAGATTATGCGTCCTCTATGTCACAGTCCTCTACGTCGTAAAAGACTTCTTCCAGCTCCTCCTCACATGCACTGTCCTCATTATGACATGCTCCATGTTCACAAGGACACATATACATCTTCACAATGTGCACTGGTCGTGGTGTCCAATCCTTCCACGTCATGACGATGTATGTCACACCTGCTCCAGCCAGGAATGAAGTCAAAGAATCCATGGCTATCTCTGTCAGTGTGAAAGCTTATTTAGTGAAAATAAGATGCAATGAAGAGAATGAACCACAGGACAATGCTTCCCCTTTATAGCACGTTTTGACAAGACACACTACTTGAATTAATACTGCTCAATTCCATGTTACACCAATTCCATTCACTGTATTCTTTGCATTCACATAAACCTGAGTTTAACGCTTGCTCACAACAGAAGATGGATGACTTGTAAAATATATTTCATAACTTGCTACAATTGTATGGCGTTCTGCAATCCAACAGACCCACCCTACCCCAAATGCACTACACCCTCACTACAGCTACCCCTGCAACAGTCCTCCGTCAGACACGACTTGTACTCTTACAACCCTTGTAGTCCCAGTGGTTGTGGTAAGGAACCAAACTCCTCTTCCAGTCCTCACCACATGTGCTCCCACCTGGATCCTCTTGGGTATGACCTGCAACAGACACACGGCAAGTTTAAAGGATGAATGAGAAAATTTGCACCAGTGATAAGTGAACAGCACGAAACAGCACATGAATAGGAAAGAGCATACTTACACTTTAGAAGACATCGGGGTCGTCATCCCACTCCTCTGCGCACTCCTCCCAACCATCCATGACGGAGGCCTGTTGTTGTTCACGGAATGTTCTTGCCTCCCACTCCCTTTGCTGCTGCGGGTCAGGGAATTGGTCGCCGTCCTTGGCCTCCTCCTCATCTGAGTCGCTAAGGACGTACCGTTCAGGGTCGTAGATCTCCTCTTGCGCAGAGTCGTAGCCTGTTGCCTCAGGGTCATACTCAGCGTCGTCATTTGCGCCACCCGCTGCTCCTGTTTCCCTTGATGTTGCTGCAACCACCGCAGATGCTGCAGCAGCAACTCTGTTTGCTGTTTCAGTGGTGCTCGTGCGCCCCGCCTGTCCTGCCCATCCCCAGCCTGCGCCAAAGCCCAGCACGCTAGTCCCTGGACTGTCGTCGGAAAGTAGGACAATAGTTTCTGCTGCAGTCCCTGCAGCTCGTGATCCTGCTGTGGTGTTGCGGGGGGCACCAGTGGCGTGTGTCGCAACTGTTGAAGCAGCTGCTGTAGCTTCTTTCTCTGTTTGGGTCTCCACTGGAGGCCACCTACCAGCATACGCCTCTGCCCTCACGGCATCTTCTGCGCGCTGTAGTCGGCGTTTCAGAGCATTGGCCGCAGCCTGAGTAGCTGGAGCCACAGCAGGCTCGTTCGTACACTTCTTCTTAGTGTGTCCCTTCTGTCCGCAACGCGGGCAGATGTAGTTCTTCCGACGCTTGTCCTCGTGGTCCCACCGTGCACTCTTCGGCCGCCCTGCTCCACGTTTAGGTCCTGGCTACTGCCACAGCACACCATCCGGGACTTTCAGGGAAGCAGGGTTCACGCCTGGAATGGGGAAGTTGTACGTGCGTCTGTATGCCATGCGTGTGAGTCCAACGTCGCACAATGCCTCGGCTTGCTCCCCACGGCCGATGACGAAAGCGCACGCATGCGCACAGGGTTGTCCCCACTCCTTCCAGGCACCGCAAGTGCACGTGTGGTCCTACACGTTTACCATGCGGGTCCTATTGCTCGACCCCGTCACCCTGCAACTCTGGGGCCCTTCCTCAACGACGTCATAGTTGTGCGCCAGGAGACTTTTGTTGAGGAGGCGCTTAGCCGGTGTTGGCGCAAGTTGACCTTCACATGACTTGATGGACCTGCGCCTGTCTTCAAGCAAGCGCTGCACCCAACTGTACAGAGACACAAAGCAGTAGAAGGGTAACAATTTCCTGCACTCAACGATGCGGGCGTTCAACGACTCCGCCACGTTCGACGTGGTCTGTCCAACACGGCCGAGAGGACAGTACAGCCTCACCCAGTGCTCCCTCGGAATGCCGCCCACCCCGTCTGCTCCAAGGAGGTACACTGCAGTGCGTGAGTTCACAGCACGTAGCTGTTCTTCACACCTGGTCCATTCTGTCGGTGTCAGCGCATGTGCCAGCCGCCATAATCATTACCCAGCCTGCTTCCCAAACTTCTGCCTTACGTTCTGCCGCAAGTGGTAGCAGCACTAGGTGTGATGAGCCCCAGGCAGCTCCTTCTCCACAGCAGTCAACAAACCTTTATCACGGTCAGAGATGACGAACGTACCGCGGTCATTGGATACGCAATGGCAAGATGCTCCAGAAACCATGCCCAGTTCTCTTCGTTCTCCCCCTGCACCATGGCCCACGCCATCGGCACAGCGTTGTCGTTGGCGTAAAAAAACTGGCAGATGAGGAGCACCTATTTGTGTCCATTCTTCAGATGCGTCCCGTCCATCATGAGGATCCGACGTGCGTGCTGAAACCCCAGGACAGTGGTACCCGGGGCGACGAACGCCCTGATGAAGACGCCTTCCTTGGTCGCCTCGGCGAGTGCATGCCTGTTCTTGTCCACACGCTTCAGCTGCAGAGCAGAGAAGACATGTGGTTGGTACTTGGAGGCATTAGTGTAGAAAACTGCTTTACTGAACAAGAGAACAAGACGTACCTCTTCACAGTAGACCGGGAACAGACTCCATGATAATGCTTTGGGGCCGATGAGGTTCTCCTGCGCCTTAAACTTCACCCGATACATCGTGTTCTTGTCCATAGCTTTCCCAATGGCTTTCCGCACCACGGCGGCCAACGTCTTTACGTCAGCAGTGGGGTTCCACTTCAGCGTGGATTCAATATGCCGCGCCACCCACTTTACAATCTTCGTCGGGTCCCCGCGACCAAATCCAGGGACACACTTGTGTCCGTCGACAAACTCGTCCACCACGACGCCGGCGCCATTTGGGGCCACATGCGCACGGAGTAGCCACGGGCAATCTTCCTCCTTGAACTGCCCACACCGTGCAGTAAACTGCGTCTTCTTGCTGCGCACCCACCGAATAGTCATTCGGTTTGTGATGGCGTAGTCATCCACTGCTGCGCGTGCCTCCGCCATGTCCTGGAACGACATCCCAGCGGAAAAAGTAGGCTGCGCCTTGCTGCGCTTTAGGGCCTGACCAGACGCCTCATCATCCGAGGACACTGCACCACCGACAAGGACATGGCAGGAGTGAAGGGACAGATGGATGACCCTCAATTGGGCACACAAGGGGAAAATCGGACAGAATTTTTACCATCAACATGAATCGGGCAAGACAGCCTCAGTGTGTCTCTGGCTTGTTCCGGCGAAATCAAGAGCACCTGAGTACGCTGCTCATGCTCAAAGTGCTCTTCGTACACGAGGTTGTGGGTGGATGGGGTTTGGGGAACGAGACCTGGCTCGTTGAGCTGCGGGCATGAGAGACCACGAGGTTCAGAAACCGGAGCGTCTCCTGACCTACGACTACGGGACGCAGCCCACTGCAACTGGGCAGCCATCTTGGATGACCTGGGTACAATACATGTAAAATTGAAAGTAAATACACTAGATATCCAGACTCACCGGGCTCAGAGGCGTCCGCGCTTCCATGGCGCACGGCAGCTGAGCGTGGTAGCTGTCTGACAAGCATGTCGGAGCCTTGGGCCCGACTGTCGACAGCGCTCGAGAGTAGGGTCCAGTGCGTGACCACCGGACACCGTCGACAGGACGCTGGAACGCGATGCACTCCACGCCCCTCATTGACGCGACGTCTGCATGCAAGCGGAAATTGACATCGTGGCACGGGTTCGCGGGGTTTGACCGTCCCCGTGCATGCACGTGGACCGACTCGGTGTGTCTCATTGCATTGCCTCGAGATGGCGCATGGAACGTCGACAAAACGACGACTTCAGATCGTTCACAGGCTGGCGGTTGCTGACAGCGACGGCCAGCTGGCTGACTAGGCGACTTCACCTATACCGTTGTAACTGCCGATATGTAGGATGCATTTTGTCAAAGGACAATCGGTCCATGGTGAATACCGGATACACGCAGAGGAAGTCCGACGTCTTTCCTCTGTAAAAATACAACCCCCCCATATTCCTAAGGTCGTTCAGGGGGGTCGCTGACATTTTACACCATGCACCCGACACTATTGGACGGTCTCAGTTTTCATCACTGAAAGCGCGATGATCTGTAACCGGGTGTTTACGAACAACGGACAGTAAGGTTTTGCACAATTGCGAGATATTATTTTTAACCAAATATTAAACACCCCATGTCCACCTCTTTCAAAAAAGAACGCCATACCGGTATAGCGTGGAAAAAAACTACCGATGTGGACATGGCATTGTAAACGACGCCAACACTGGATATGGGGTTCTTTATATTTAACTATGTGGATATGGGGGATGTAAAATTCCGCACTTGGATATGGGAGGGTCTGTCCTTCAGGAATGTAGATATGCGGGCTATTTCGCCCTTTTGAATTCTCTTCTGTCTATGACCGACCAACCTCACCCTCTTACAAATCCGGCCTACTTTGGAGGTCGGCTTACAGATCTGGCCAACTTCGTTGCTGTTTGGACAGTTGCTTTACTGTGACAAGGAGAGTCTTACGCATACGGCCATCGTTTCACGGCTGTATTACAGATACGGCCATTTCCGGAATATCAAGTCAACAGCTGCTGAGAACTCGAAACTCGCACATGCGACATTCCATGCAAACATCGCGCAACCAATCGTATATTTTCTCCTCATTTTTCCGGTCAGATGCGACGGTAACGATCAAGAATGGCGAACCGACGAAGGAAGAAGGGGGGAGGGGGGGTGGGGGGTGGGGGTCTGCTCGGCCGGCACGGAGCTCGCTTCATGTGGAGCTCCTCCTGACCTTCCCAGTTTTCATGCAATCGCTCGGCTACCCCGCATTTTACACATATGAGGCCATCAAAATTGCCATATGTGTTTCGATCCTGATGTCCACAAATTGAAAAGTAAGTCAAACGATACATCCTAATGAACAAACGTGTCTTCCATGCACTACCATTGTTTAGCTTAAACATATATGGACAAGATATGTGACACTATACACCAAAAACGTTCTTAATTTGGATCGCGTGCTCAACATCAAAGGATGTGCTCCATATGGGACAAGTGGAAACACACCTTGATAATGATAGATAAAAGTCCATATACAAATACATATACATATACATGTACATGTACATATACA
>SZWC01003130.1:177140-192007 GCA_023375785.1 Penium margaritaceum | reverse complement strand
TGCTGACGTCTGCTCGTAGCAGGTTAGTTGTCCTCCTGGAAGAAATGCGCTGTACGAAGACAGCAAAACCCCCCAGAAGCTTCTGTGAAACCTTCGCTGCAGCTCCGCTGAACTTTCTGCCACAAGCTCCGCAAGGACCTTAGCGGAAGGCGGCGACGTCGGAGGCTCGCAATTCAGTACGATTCCGCCCTCACTTGACCCGCAACTTTCGCAACGCGTGTGAGATGGCCGTGGCAGCGTCTACTCCTCCTCCACCGGCCAAAGGCTGGAGTCCGACAACTTAGAGCTTCTCCTCATCCTTGCTCCATCGGCAAGCTATAATTGCTCCGTCAATGTCCTCCGCGGTTTTCCGGTCGAATTCGCCGCTCAAGCCTCTCTGGCCTGCTGCGGTCTGCTCTGCGAAGTGATGCTCTGATCCATGGTGGGAGAACCTAAGTCTGCGTCCGTTACTTCACGGAACTGGCATGGGACGATGCGTGCGACTGCATTACCAATGTGTTGCATTCGACTCTAATTGTGGACATCCGTGTGCGCATTACCAATGCGCTGCGGTGAAAGGTGAACTAACGCACTGCAAAGTCGAGTTCAATGACCCTTACATCGATCCGAGCCTAGCGTGCTAGTATCGGCCAAAGACATGGTGAGGAATTGAGCGCTTCTGCCAAGAGCAGACAGTTGCCATCTACGCAGGATCGAGAGCAGCGGAAGTTGCAACTGGTTCCGTGAAAGGGGGGGGGAAGTTCGCACCGCCGATGCGCGGCATAGCAATGCGGCTGCGAAGGCGCAAAACGATGAAGGCGCACAAGCCTTCGCGACTAGCGATGCGGACGGTGCCGTCGATGGCTGACGGCAACCTCGAGAGATGGAAGCTTCTTGCGGACAGGTAGGATCGTTTGACGGGGATTTGCGTCCGAAGACAGACGTAGTGGTCGGGGTCTGAAGGGACAGTTGATGCCGAAGATGAATTCCACAAAGGAAGAAAATATCCGTATACCCCGGGTTCAAAAACTTAACTCGCCAAACCCCCCGTTGCCGAAATGTTGATAACAGGTCGCCTCGCCTCTTAATTGTTGGTCACCAGAAGCCCAGTCTTCACTTTTTTGGACACAATAAACCCCGTGATGGCCCGCGGGGTAGATTTCTTCGTTACAATATACCCCGACATGAGGGGTATACTGTAACGTCACAATCTACCCCGTTTCCTTATTGAGTCGTCTAAGGTATTTTTAGCATTTTTCGTATTTCTCGGAACGCGTCCTAAGAAACAGATGGAAAAGCCTCTTATCGTTAGGTGTCGTCTTTGAATTGCTGGCGTGTTTGTTTTTAAACCCCCCCCCCCCTCTCCCCAAATGACGTTGTGCAATGTAACCGTCCAACCCCCCCCCCCGAATTTTTGGAAGGTCTCATTTACTTCATAAATGTTTTTCATAACAATAACATTTTTACATTGAGATATTACACTGAAGTTGCAAAATGGAAATGTCTGGACAATGACCACGTACCCGACGGGGTACCTTGTTACCGGCACTCTGGCTGCGGGGCGTCCTGAAGTCAAAGTTTTGAAGTCGGGGCTTATGGAGATCAAAAATCGAAACACGGGGCGAATGGATATAAAAATCCATCAAACGGGGTGTATAGCGTTTTCGAAAATCCCGAACGGGGTACCTCGTAACTTTGCCGTTCCACAAAGACAGGGGGGGGGGCGGGGGGGAGGATGGGGGAGGCCATCAACAGCGGCGCGTCACGTCAGCACGCAGATGGTCGATAGACGCTTTTATGGAGGTTATCCAATGGCCATGGTGCCCTGAAGGTGTGGCCGCGTTCGGACACACCTGACGTGGCGACCTTCTAGTTGCAGCACAGTGGACAGAAGAACTATCTCGACTAAAAACATTTCGACTACCGTCGACAAAGGCGTGACGTAAGAAGTTAAGTTGGGAAAACTTTTCATTTACACAATAAACCAATGAATATAGTATAGGTTGCAACAATAAGGAATAGTTTACTTGGGAGGTGAATGCAAAGTACGAACATTGGGACTGTATGGCCTGCATCTCATCGCCCTCTTGAACCGTCAGATTTGGACGACGTGGTAGTGGCCCCCTCGAGACTATTAGGGCCATCCACGTCAGCATGTCTCCACCGATGCGGACAGCGCTCTGAGGTGGCGTGTCGCCCGACGCAATCGATGAGGCGCCAACACGAGGTGCGAGAAAAATTCACATTTGGTCTGGTTTCGAAACGAGCAGTCGAATCTGTCCGATCGCTAAGCGAGCAGACAAACGTGTCCATTCGCGGTATGAGCAGACGGATTTGTCCCCTCGTCAACAGGAGCAGACAAACATGGTCCGATGGAGGACGAGCAGTCAAATGTGTCCCCAATCAGAAGTGTCCTTTGGCGAAAGGGCAGACAAATATGTTCCCCTTCCGCTTGCGACGCCACGTCACCCGCACCACTGCGCAAAAAAAATATGGTCCGTCTACTTTTTTTCACCGGTTCTTTCTCGGTAAAACAAAGTGAAATTTACATGGAAAAAGTGAGACCTCGCTTCTTTTTCTATAGGCAAATGAGACCCAAGATCGGGCTTGGAGAATGGGGGGTGCGGACAAGGGGACATTTTTGTCTGCTCGTTGCGCGAGTGGACAATTTTGACTGCTCGTTCACAACTTGGACCATAATCGATTGTTTTCTGTTGCGCTCGAAATGACACATACGAACAGGTTTTTTTTCCCTCATTGTGGATGGAGTGCATTTCATGTAACAAAACTACTATATGGCACGAGCTCGAATCAATGTATTGCTCTTTGTTTTATGGGAAAATCTGCTCCCCTACCCCCCCCCCTTCCCCTTCCCCTCTAATTTACCTTAGAACAGATTTTCCCATAAAACAAAGAGCAATACATTGATTCGGACTCGTGCCATATAGTAGTTTTGTTACATGAAATGCACTCCATCCACAATGAGGGAAAAAAACCTGTTTGTATGTGTCATTTCGAGCGCTACAGAAAACAATCGATCATGGTCTGATTTGTGAACGAGCAGTCAAAATTGTCCTCTCGCGCAATGAGCAGACAAAAATGTCCCCCTGTCCGCACCCCCCATTCTCCAAGCCCGATCTTGGGTCCCATTTGCGTATAGACAAAGAAGCGAGGTCTCACTTTTTCCATGTAAATTTCACTTTGTTTTACCGAGAGAGAACCGGTGAAAAAAAGTGGACAGACCATATTTTTTTTGCGTAGTGGTGCGGGTGACGTGGCATCGCGAGCGGAAGGGGGACATATTTGTCTGCCCTTTCGCCAAAGGACACTTCTGATTGGGGACACATTTGACTGCTCGTCCTCCATCGGACCATGTTTGTCTGCTCCTGTTGACGAGGGGACAAATCCGTCTGCTCATACCGCGAGTGGACTTATTTGTCTGCTCGCTTAGCGATCGAACAGATTAGACTGCTCGTTTCGAAACCAGACCAAATTTGAATTTTTCTCCACGAGGTGCTCTGACGGAGAAAAATATAATTGGTCTCCGCAATGTCTTCAATCCAGGCAGCTTCGTGTGCGTCCGAGGGGTGAACACCACCATGGCCTTCGACGGCATGCTCCCCCACTGCCACATATGGCTGCGGAATGACCGCTGTGGAAGCTTGCGCCATTGCTAGTGGTGCATGCACGATCTGTCGGATAAAGGCGGCCATGCGTGCACCATGCACGCTGAGGCGAGCCTCGATCATACCGCCGCTGCGGCTGCTCACTTCGTCGTCGCCCGTACGTACCAAGGTGACAACCATGACATTCATGCTGAAATATCTAGTGCGAAGATGGAATAAAATCAGGTTCGACTGCAAAAGGCATTCAAACACTCCAGTCTTACTGTTGTCGAAGGTGTACATTGTGTTCATCATCGACAGCCGCCTCCATCTTGAGTGCGCCTCGCTCGCTTTCCTCGTCACCCTATGCGTCAGCAGCTGCCGCCTCCACCATGCGGCTTCAATCCGATAAGACCAATGGCGCTGGGTGTACCTACAACACACTCGACATGGCGGCAAACGATGCGACCGCGTGGACGCAAGGAAAAGAGAGGTCTCGCGACTCAATAGTGACATTGGCCTCCGTGTTTTGAACTAGCATAGAAAGCCTTTTTACAGCTCATGTGATCAATAGCACTTTCAACACAAACAGATACATACCCAATGCCCTGACGGGTAAAGTAAACCTCTCTTTGAGGCGCGTGTTTGAAGGATATGTGTGAGGGCAGTTGATACCAGTGGAACGGAATCCCAATTTTCCAGGGAGCTCCACCCACTGACCTTGGACTCGTGGCTCATGGTTCGTGGTGTGAGGTGAGAATGACAATGGAAGCTCTCCTTACGAGGTCAAGAGAAACCCATCTAGCATGAAATCTTGAGCGCCAAACCCGCTAACACCCAATCAAAGCTGAGTAGAGTGGATGATCAAGCTTCCAAGGTAAAACGTTCCGGAAGGGAGCCAAGAGGGAGGGACACCAAAATGTAAGCCACATTCTTTTCCCTTCTATAACTCATCGCTTATTTTTAGAGGAGAATGCATGCGGGAATTTTTGTTAGGAAAACGCAATAATGTCGAGTGACGAGATATAATCATGGTGAGATTTGGTGCTTCTTTCAACAGCGAGTGTAACTTCACCAGCCAGTCACAACGGTAAAACAAATAAACTGATTGAATACCTTATCCTTAGAGTACCTCACGTGGCGTGTGAGGTTACACGGTGCTTACCTTAGAGTGCCTTGAAAGACAGCTTCCTAGCACTGTTGTCGCTGGCGTGGCAGTACAAGCCGACCAGCTAACTCACTAACACACACAGGTGGGGGTGAGAACAGCAAGGGGTTGGCCAGGGACACAAGTACAAGTGTCAGAATCTGAAAAATGTTGAATTGTGCAGAGAGAGATAACAATTGAGGTCATGACAACCTAAACAGTGCCACGGCCCTACTGGATGCACACGGACGCGCGGCGCACAAGGGCGCTATTTTCTAGCAGGACAAAACAGTGGCAAAAACATAGTTTTGGACATAACTCCCTATAGACACGTCAGAACGACGAGCCGTTTGAACCAGAACGGCCGCATCGACAAGATCTACATCCTCATAGGCTGCACGCCTATGTGCTGTACCACGGCACGAATCTAAAATTTACGAGAGTCGTCTGGGCGTCCGTCACCGCCGGCCGCCGGTCGGCGGTCGACGGCAACCGTCGCCAGTCTCAAGGATCTGCACGTGAATGGACATGAGCCAAGGGATCATCGTAAGCCGTGTACGACACACACAAAAACACTCCCCCATGACCGGAGGGCAAAACACGTCTATGCACATGCAGAAACTAACGCTGGACAGAACAAGATACGCACAGCTGCTGCAGGCAGCAAGCACGACAGAGGCAAGGTGGCACATGAGGAATCAACCTGCAACAGGGATGGGGCAAAGTCCCACGGAACGAGTGGCCGCATGAAACTTCGAACGACCCAGAGCCTTGGTCAGAAAATCCGCGCACTGCCTGTCAGTGCCCACGTGGATGACTCCGATCTCACCACGGTCAACCAGATCACGCAGG
Organism: Penium margaritaceum; assembly: GCA_023375785.1. Taxonomy (NCBI): domain Eukaryota; kingdom Viridiplantae; phylum Streptophyta; class Zygnematophyceae; order Desmidiales; family Peniaceae; genus Penium; species Penium margaritaceum. The sequence goes on along the minus strand of SZWC01003130.1, from coordinate 186,424 downwards.
AAGTGGTGCTCGACGTTGATGTGCTTTGTGCATGCATGGAATACACCTGAGTTTTTGGCGATGCCCTCCGCGCTCATGTTATCACACTAGGGAACCGCGGGGGGGATGGACTGACGCAGTTCACGCAATAGACGGACGAGCCAGACACACTCCGATGCACCGGCGCCTAGAGCATCATACTCTGCCTCAGCCGTGCTGCGTGCAATGCACCCCTGCTTCCCACTTCGCCAGGACAATGCAGTGCCTCCAATGAGAGAGATGTAGCCGGTGCGGCTCTTACCATCTGGACTCCACGCCCAGTCACTGTCTGTGTACCCATCGAGCACAACTGACACCTGCTCGCGAAAGCACAGGTCGAAACGTGCGATGGACAGGATGTAGCGCAAACACCAAACTGCGGCCTCCACTGTTCGTTGGCGCGGAGCCTGCGAGAACTGGGCGAGCAGGTTGACAGTGAAGGCAATGTCAGGCCGTGTCGTGGTGGCCAAGTACATGAGCAAGCCGATGACTCGTAGGTACAGGGTCACATTGACTGGCTCCCCCAGGTCAACTGGGTCATCCACCTTCAGGTCGGCCTGCCCCTCAGGGGTCATGGGCGTGGAGGCCGTGCGGACGGCAGCGAGGTGGTCGGCAAAGCACTCCCCCACAGTCTCTGCGTAGCGTCCCTGATGGACACGGAGTATGCGGCGGACACGATCGCGCACGATCTCAATCCTCAAAAAGACAGAGGCCTCACCAAGATCTTTCATCTTGTAAGGCGAGGTGAGAACGGCCTTGGCAGCGTTCACTGCTCCCAGGTCGGACGAGGCGATCAGAAGATCGTCCACGTAGACAAGGACGGTAACGAGTGTTGTTGGGGACTGTGAGAGGAACAGGGATGGTTCAGCATCACTCTGAACGTACCCAACTTGTCTCAGCATGCTGGTGATCTCTTGATTCTAGCAGCGAGGTGAATTTTTCAAGCCGTACAAGGCCTTCCGCAGCCGGTATATGCGACCGGTGCCATCGTCAAAGCCGGGTGGCTGGACCATGTAGATCTCCTCCTCAAGGTCCCCGTTCACGAATGTGTTGTTGACATCCATCTGATGGAGTTCCCAAGCATGCTGTGTCCCCTGGCTCTACAGCGTGAGCGTGGTCGTCATCCGCCCAATAGGGGCAAAGGTCTCGGTGTAATCCACGCCAGGGACCTGAGAGAAGCCTTTTGCTGTCAGACGCGCTTTGTAGCGCTCCACAGTGTCGTCTGGCTTAAGCTTCTTGCGTAGAACCCACTTGGCCTTGATGGCCTTGCGGTTCTTTGGCAAGTCCACCAGCTCAAAGACGCCGTGGTCTCGGATGGCATTGAGCTCAGCCTGGCAGGCAGAGCGCCACTACTCAGCGTCGGAGGCTGACAAGGCCTCAGGCAGACTGGTCGGGTCGGGAGACAGCACAGGGGCACTGTGTGTAGCCAGGACATATGCTACAGAGGGAGGGTCGAACGTCACCATGGCCTCAGTGGCATCACAGGCAAGACTGCGCTCATGAGCAAGTAGTGTTATACCAGTGGCACAGCCAGGGTGAACCTCAGCGAGGCTGCGAGCACTTAGGCTGAGGACCTTCGTGCCCGGGTCACCGCTGACGACGTTGCGCATGGGGCGAGGACGGAGACGTCCGCCGAACGCCCGTGTATAGGGGTCTGACGGGGCAAGAGCAGTGGGTGTTGCCGACTCACATGTCGGTGTGGACTGCACGGCAGGCGCGCCACTCGAGGCTGGCGTGGCCTCATCAGCTGGGGACGGGGCCACAATAGACGCAGACATGTCCGTGGCTGGAGGCTGGGACGGCTCAGAGCCAGACACAGATGCAAACGCAACATACAACAGAGCCTCATACGCGGAAGCAGACGCAAGATCAGACAGAACCTCAGACGCGGAGACAGACTCGGACGCAGACGGGCGACAACGGAGAGTCGGGGGCAGAGGAGTGAGCCGCAGATGGGGCGGGGCTCGGGGTGCCTGTGGGCACAGCCTCTGGGGACAACCCCTGGGGTGTCATCGACGGAGTGACTGTACTGGACGAGGGCACTGTGCCAACCGTGCCAGGAGCCTCCCCCACACTATAGGGTCCGGCACACCTAGGGGCATGTGTAGCACGCAGAGCATGGATGCGGACAAGGTCGTGGAAGGCGAGATGCTCGAAGAAGAGAGCGTCACAGGACTCCACGATGCGGCGTCGCTCAGGGTCCCACAACCGCCAGGACTTGGACCATGGGGCGAAGCCAAGGAAGGCGCAGATGCGGCCTCGCGGAGAGACCTTGCTCCCATGCTGCTCTGGTGTGAACCAGACGTAGGCAAGGGAGCCCCATACATGGGCTAAGCGCAGATCCGTGCGACGCCCGTACCACAGCTTTTAGGGCGTGCGATGACCTGGGAGGGGGCCGTGGAGAATGCGGTTCCAGACCCAGGTCATGTACGCCATGCCCTCGAAGGCAAAGGCCTCAGGCATGGCGTAGTCGGCGCGCATGGCGCGGACAGCACCCTCAATGGTACGGTTCAAGCGCTCTGAGACACCATTCTGCCAGGGGATGGCGGGAGCGGAGAGGTTGTGGAAGACACCAAGCTCGATGAAGGAGCGGGCCATGTCATCGAGGTACTCGCCGCCGTAGTCCAAGTGAAAGGTCTGAAGGCGGTGGGGAGACTGGCGCTCGGCCATGACCAGCCAAATGCGGACTGCAATGGCGACAATGCTCTTCTGACAGAGATTGTAGACTCAGCACATGTGCGTGAAGTCATCAGTCAACGTCAGGACGTAGCGACCGCGGTCCTCCTGAAACTCGACAGGGAGCGGGCCCATGAGGTCGAAGTGGACAAGCTCCAAGGGCCGACGAGCCCTGGAGACAGATGCAGTATAGGTGGACCGGTGCATTTTGCCTTTAGCATAGGCCAGGCAATCGGTCGTGGGCGGCGCCTCGAAGGATGCCGCATCTAGACCGAGAGCGGGCTGAGTGCGGACCAGCCTGTCGACAGCCCCCAAGTACACATGACAGAGGCATCGATGCAGGAGACGATGGTGCTCGGGGGATAGAGCACCAGCGATAAAAACACAAACAGTGGGAGACAGAGGCAAGGGGGGTGCACTCGCATAGGACCCAAAAAAATGATACAGATCATCGATGACCGTCCCACCGAGGACAGTCTCCTCGGTGTCACGCACAAAGATGCAAGCATCGGCAGTTGTGTGCGTGACACCCAGGCCCATCTTGGTGCAAGCACGGACAGAGAGCAAACTGAGTTCCAGATCAGGGACAAAGAGGACGTCGGAGATGGATACCGGACCAGCGGGCACGATGAATTGCACAACCCCAATACCTTGGACAGGGACATCATGGCCAACTGCAGTGTGAACAAAGCGAACAGTGCCAACAGGATGCAGGACGATGAAGGCGTCATGGCGACACCTCATGTGGTGGGTGGCGCTAGAGTCAACGACCCAGGTGGCGTCAGTGACATGCGTACAAGGGGCAACGTTACACTCTGTGACGGAACAAGGCGTGGCAGCAGGACGCTCAGCGGGGGACACAACAAGACAACCAGCGGAACGCACATGAGCCGCATGCAACCAAGGCACATCGTCAGGTCCGTCACATGCACACGGTTGGGCATGGGGACCACCACAGACATCATCACGCAATGACACAGACAGTCCACAGACAGTAGGGCCCCTCGGCTCAGTCAACTCACTCGCACCTCCCTGAGATGAGCGTAAGGCGAGAAGCGGGTGCAGCTCGGCAATCGTTCTGTCGACTTCGGCGAGCGCCTGGTCGCGGGGATCCGCGGAGGAGCCTGCTATTGCGGCGGACTCCTTTGGGACGGCTGCGATAGTGCCGGCCGAGCGGGCGGTCGCACCGGACGTCTGGCGCATGCGCGCCTCGTGCGCCTGCTGCAGCCCACAGTGACCTTGGCCCAATCCAACGGGCAGCCCGTCAGACGAGTGCAGACGGGATAGCGATGGTCACCTCCGCAGTTGAAGCACACGAGCCAGCGGCCCGTTGTGCTGCCGGATCCACTGCTGCCATTGCTGCTGCTGCTGCGGCTAACACTACTGGTGCTGGTGCCGTTGCTGGTCCCGCCGCTCGAACCACCACTTGACGATTTGCGGCCCTTCTTCCCCTGTGCTAGAGCTGCTTTAGCTGTGGATGGCGGGGAGGGGGATGCGATGGCAACTGCAACTGAAGCGGTGCTGCGGCGAGCGCAGTTCGCGGCGTCCATGCTGGCGACCTCCAAGAAGTGGATGGTGGCCCAGCGTACCAAGGTCCCGTCGCTCGCCATGTCGTGAAGCAGAGTTTGGTCGAAGTTGCTGAAGACGCGCGCGTAGTCGGGGTGAATGCCGTAGAGGATGATCTAGAGTGCGGAGTATTGCGCAAGGGCATTGTCTCCCAGGTCCTCGTACAGCTAGATTGCCCGACGCTAGTAATCAGCTGTAGACTCCTGAGCAGTCTGGCAGATGGAGTTTAAGTCGGCGAGACGCTAGGACGTCAAGGCCAGGGTGGCGCCCTCAAAAAGAGAGACAGCCAGTGCCCACGCCTTGCGAGGATTAGTTCCTGAGCCTGTCAGCAGATCGCCAAGGAACCGACTGAAGTCCTTGGTGAAGTCTTGGGCGGCCTTCATCAGATCGGAGGCGGCGCGGACCGCCATCTATGTCTGGGCGAGGTCAGACACCTGGTATGGGGTGAGGTAGTAGGCGAGGACTCCCTCGCTCATCGCCCACATGCAAAAGCGCGGCTCCCAATACTTGAAGTCGTTCCCAGTCCGGAAGATGGGCGGGTCCAACTCAAACCTCTTGGGTCGCTTGACTGGCGGTAGAGCGACGGCTGAAGCCACCGCGGGACCGGGCATAGAGGAGGCAACCCCCTTGCCCAGGCGGGCCCGTAGAGCCAGCTCCTCAAAGCTCAGAGGGCGGCGAGACGAGCTCAAGCAGGCGTCGGCACTGGAGCTCGTGCCCTGGATGGCGGCATTGGCCTCACGTGGTTTGCGGCGTGCCTTTAGGCGGATGAGGCGTGCTCGCAACACCTCCTCCTCACCCTCCTCGCCAGAGTCGGAGAGGGTCTCCGCAACCTCATCTGCATTGCCTCCGTGAGTGAGGTGGTCCTTGCTTAGGTCTGCTGACGGGTACTGCTACTACTACTGAGCCTGCTACTGCTGAGGAAGTAGGCCCCTGATCAGGTCCTACAGCTCAGTGATCTACTTCATCAAGGTAATGCGACTCTCTGCCTGTAGGTCAACCAGCGCGCGCACTTGGCGCGCCAATGTTGTCCGGCTCGGCGGCCGCTGTTGTTGCTGCTGTTGTGGCGGCTGCTCCTATCACTGCTGCTGCTACTGCTATTGCTGCTGTTGCTACAGAGGCTGCTGCTCCTATTGCTGCTGCCGCTGTGGTGACGACGGCGACGACCGACGTTGGCCGCTGACGGTGTTGCGCTCGGCAGCTACATCGGTGGCGGCACTGGAGGGGGTGAGCTTCGGCATGGTGGCCAGTTCCCTTCCTTACCCTTTCTTTTCTTTTTGTGGTTGTTGTGGCAGAACGCCTCTCCGCGGCACTTCACCTCCGCGGATTGCCTCCGCGGGACACCTCTGCGGTGCACTTTACTACAGAATTTCTGCGGACTGCCGCGGATCAGATTGGGCTGGACGCGGTTGCACTGGTGCGGAACACGACGGGGTGCCGTAAAATGCCACCGCGGTCGTGTTGGTGCGGAACGCTGCGGTGTGCAGCGAACTGTCGAGGCACCCTGTCAGTGCGTTCCGCGACCACCGCAGGACTGCCGAGACTAGCGACCACTGAATCGCCGTGGAACTGTCGCGAACTCGTGACCGCCGCAATAGCTCCGCGGTGGTCTTGGAACAACGCCGGCGGAATGCCGCGGATTTGCGGAACACCTTGTAACAACCACGGTACCGTCACCGTGGGGTGACGATTTCAGAACACCACGTGCAACCGCGGTAGATCCGCAGCACCGTCGGCGGGTTCCGTTGTGGTCGCGGAGCTAACGCGTCCGTTGCGGAGACCTCATCGCCGCGGAACACCACGGATTTTCCGTGGAACGGCTGTTGCTATCGCGGATCGGCCGCAGAACTGTTGTGGATGTATTAAGAAAACAGTGGGAACGGTGGTAGGTCCTCCTGGGACCTCTCGCCGAGACAAGGGGATGCTGCTGCTATTGCTACTCAAGGCAACAGCTGCGGTCGCTCACTGCCACTACGGTTGTTGCGTCTCTGCTACGCAACTGTGCAAGCACTGGCTCACCACTCTGATACCATGAAAGACAGCTTCCTAGCACTGCTGGCGCTGGCGTGGCAGTACAAGCCGGCCAGCTAACTCACTAGCACACACAGGTGGGGGTGAGAACAGCAAGGGGTTGGCGAGGGACACGAGTACAAGTGTCAGAAGCTAAAAAATGTTGAATTGTGCAGAGAGAGATAACAACTGAGGTCAGGACAACCTGAATAGTGCCACGGCCCTACTGGATGCACACACACGCGCGGCGCACAAGGGCACTATTTTCTAGCAGGACAAAACAGTGACAAAAATATAGTTTTGGCCATAACTCCCTGTAGACACGTCAGAACGACGAGCCGTTTGAACCAAAACGGCCGCATCGACAAGATCTACGTCCTGATAGGCTGCTTACTTATGTGCTGTACCACGGCATAAATCTAAAAAATACGAGAGTCTTCTGGGCGTTCGTCGCCGCCAGCCGCCGGTCTTCTGCCATCGTCGCCAGTCTCAGGGATCTGCACATGAATGGACATGAGCCGAGGGGTCACCGTAAGCCATGTACGACACACACAAGAACATGCCTCACATGCCGACTTCCACTCCACGCAATGCCTACATTCACATGTCCATGGAAATGATAAAGCAATGGAGGATGGGTGCGTCTGCTATAGTTTGCGACGGTTGGGTTTATAACGAGACTTTCTTGTCTTTTGGACGTGGTCATGGCCATAGGTCGTTGTCCTAACCCAAGTTCTGATTTGTGCGCTCTTCGTTTGCATTATCTTTGGTTCGTGCAATCTGTACACATTTTCCGTGCTCATCGCAATCACAATCGTAATATTCTTGTTTGAATACTTGATGCGCCACTATTTGTTGACATGTCACTCAACGTGATTCATTGCTCTAGCAAGTGGCTGCCACCGTCGCCAACCACAAGTTGTAGGGGGTGTATACAAGAAGAGTGTGCTTCAAAAAAAGCAATTTCTGTTTTACCAGGACCTACTCGATCATCGTGCACGGAAATCAAAGGGCGATAGTGACCCTGCCTTTAGGGTTGGGTAGAAGTATACCTTTTGCACAGTTTTTGTGACATGAGGGCCGGTTCGGTCACCCCTCTTCGCTGAAGCGAGGGGCGAGTGCGCACCACCCCTCGCATCAGCAAGGGCTGGCAGGTAGCCAGCAATTCGATGCCCTCGCTCTCGCTCGCCCTCCTCGCAAGCGAGTGAGCGAGGACGAGGGATAAGGGGAACGAGGGTGAGGGGGAGAGAGAGAGAGAGAGAGAGAGAGAGAGAGAGAGAGAATCCTGGTGTGAAATCGCCAACGTGCCTCGCACGCGACGATTTCGCGTAAGAATGACAAACATAAACTCGAAGTGCGTTAACAACAAACTTCGACCTTCTAAGACGGAAAACTCGTGCGAACTCACAAGTTCGAAGTCAAAACCCTTAATCTGGATACTTAACCAGGGGTAAGGTTAAAAGAAGGGCCTCTGGAGACTCAATGTTTTTGAGTCCTGCTCTGTGTCGTTGATGACGACTGCCCCTCACTCTTGCAAAGGGGGTGAACCCCTGACGCAGATTGAGAACGCCATTCTCCAAAATCCGACTACGACTTTAGAGCAGGAGGTGGAGGTTCCAGCCCGTTACAGTGGTTCTCAGAGCCAGACGACCCCCAGGACCAAGGGTTGGACGGAAACGACGGCTACGTTGTATATAAAATGCCGCCGGCAGCTACGAGCAGCATCAAGAACGCCATAAGGGACTGCGACATCTACTCTTCACGGATTGAGGTGCCATAAAATACAGTGGAGAGCTAGAAAATAGTTGTACTTGGTGGAGCCCTGTCCCTCCATTCTCTCCTCACGTCTAGGGGGCTAGGAGGATTTCTGTGGGGAGGAGTTCCCACCTCCTGAAACACCACAAAGTCTTTCCCATATTCAAGGCTCCTTCACACCCCTTCATCCAAAATTTGGGGTAGTGATTTTTCCCAATACCAGAGACTCTCAAGGCCTGAGAGAAGAAGAAAAAGGAGAAAGACGCACTTTGAGAATTTTGGAGGCCACCACATTGCCGTGAATTGGAAATGATTTAGGGCATGCAGGCCCATGCAAAGACAAACATGAGCTCTGTGTGTGAGTGCGATGCAAGACGGCAAGAGTTTGGCTAAGTCTGGAATGCTGAATATAAAAGAACAAGGAGATAGCACAAATGAGCCCCTATCGGGCTTATGTAGGGGCACCAACAGGTAGCCGCACCGGGCCCCGTTACCCCCGCTGAACCCAAACGAGTCAGCGGGGAGAACACGCTGCGTACACCATGATAACAATCAACGGTGGTCTCCTCAAGGCACCGGAACACCTCTCCGAGTGCCTGGGTCTCGACCACCAAGAAAGTACGAGCAATGCTAAACAATCTCAAAACCAGCGTCCAGACATCACGCATGGCTTTCTGACCATCGGAAGCACAAATACAGCCACTGGGTCGCCTCGTCGCACCGGTATAGTCCACCGGGTGCGCGGGTCTCAACTCGCTGAGAACACTCTCCTAGCTCCCGACAAGCCCACAGGGCTGCCGAAACGCATCGACCGCGTCTCGCCGGCGCTGACGTAGGTGCTGGAGAAGTGTCAGTACAGTCTGGAGGCCCGTCGTGTCGTCATGCCCTCCTCTACCATATACCACCAACGTGGGTATATGGATAATACATCAGCGCCAGTCGTGACGGGTGGAAGCCACACAAACCAACACTCCCCCTGGCTGACATAGCCGTCCACGTGAGAACAAATGAACGTAGGCATGGAACAACAACGTATGCCTAACCACAATCTACACATGTCAACCACACACACACTCATCTGCTACCCATCTAAGGTCTCCCTAAACACTGGCACATCCCACCAAGTGTCTGGGTCTCGACCATGAGAGGAGTTATGCACACGCACACAAACCAGTGTAATGCACATCATACACATGTCAGACGACAAAATGGTCTCCTCGTGACACTGGCGGTACCAGTGCCCGGGTCTCGACCATTTTGAG
>SZWC01003130.1:107924-171277 GCA_023375785.1 Penium margaritaceum | reverse complement strand
TGGTGCACAACCACCCCTCGCTTCAGTGAGGAGGGAGGGCCGAACGGGCCCTCCCGCTGCATTCCTCCCCACTCATTATGAACCGTCTCGGTTCATGAACAACAAGCAAGATTCTCTGTTAGTGAGTCATCAACATTGTTAAAGAAAATCTAATAATTTCAATCACCAGCTAAACATGAACATGTGCATTGCACTTGGACCTAAGCTGCAGCTTGTCGGTCAGCACGACTAGCGGCCTCCCCCTTTTAGGCTGGAGCGTCCGCGTGACAACCATGTTGGGCGTCCCCAACATCCTATGGTTGCAGTCCATGAATGCCGCCCTGCAGGAATGTTGTTCACTTTTTCCGCGTTAAGGTGGTGCCCCCTCACACGCATCCACTTGTGCAAGCTGCCAGCTTGCACCAATACTAGTTGACCACCCTTGTCTGAAACAGAGATTACGGCTCCCATGCGTTAAGTTCAAGTCCACACCCGGCCTAATGAACGAGGTATTTCCTAACAACCCGTGACCGGAGAGTACGCTCCCGGTGCTGGAGTAGGCAGAGAATCTCCTATTGACCATCGGCAGCAAGGACTGCCGGTGATGGCTGAACGGTTACCGCTACCGTGTATGGGGCCAAGAGGCTCACATGAAACACATCATGTATCTTCGTACTTGGCGAAAGCAGCAATCGGTATGCCAATGGCCTAATGCATGCAACGATGGGAAATGGCCCAATCCACTTCTGTAGAAGTTTTTGCGGCCCTAGCGACTTAAGCCAACGATTCTTTGTGCTAAGCAACACTTTGTCACCGATGTCAAACGAGAGTTCGCGGCGACTTTTGTCAACATATGCCTTTTGTCGTTGCCGAGCAGCTTGAAGGTGACCCTTTGCCTCCTGTAACAAGGAGTCTATGCGCTCGGCAAAGGCTTGAGCAGAAAGAACCTGTCCTCCTATACTCCCACTCCTCACCAATGAAGAGGTCACCACTGGATGCTGATCATTGTTCAACACAAACGGTGTGACTTGTGTAGGCTCGTTCACCGAGTTATTCACCGCAAACTCTACCGGTGTTAGGAGTTCGTCCCACTCATGCATAGCAGAGTCCACGTACATGTGGAGCATTTGTTATAGAGTGCGGTTCATGCGCTCTGTTTGTCCGTCAGTTTGAGTGTGAAACGCTGTCAAAATTTGCGACTCACTACCGAAGTACTTGTGCATCTTTTCACAGAACTTACTAGCAAATTTTTGATCCCGATCGGAGACAATGCGCAACGGCAAGCCATGGTACTTTAGGACAGTCTCAAAGAAGAGAGGAGTGGTCTCTTATGCGTTCATGTCAGTGGTTGTAGGAATGAACTGTGTCATCTTCGTCACAAGATCCACAACCACGAGTATTACATCATGGCCACGGACCGTGTCAAGATGACCAGTAATGAAGTCCATGCTGACACACTCCTATGGAGTCCCAGGAATGGGAAGCTATAAGAGGAGTCCGGCAGGCTTCTTGTTACTACCCTTATTCCGAAGACATGGGTCACATGTCATGCAACACTTAAGGACATCAACACTCCATCCTGGCCACCAATAGTGGTCTGAGAGTCCATGTCTCGTCTTTCGATGTCCCACGTGACCTGCGACCGGCGGGTCGTGGAAGTGGGAGATTATCTTTTCTCGAAGGTCTCCCAAGTTTGGCACAACAACTTGTTCTCCGTACCAGAAGATTCCTGCGGCCTCCACCAATGCGTAATTGTCCAAATTCTATAGTCTTTAGCCCAAGAATCCACACACTATCCCATTCGGGTCTTGTTTACAAAACCGTTGTAATGGATAATCTCTCGTGGTGGTTGTCAAAAAGGTTCAGCGGGATCTGGTGTTTGTAATGTTGCCGTCGCAATGGCTTTAAAACACCTACCAACCACGATGGTTACTTTAATTTCTAGAGGTTGTTGTGGATCGGCCACATTGATGCGTCCTGGTTGATATTCCCATGTAAACGAGAATTGGCTCAGGTGTTCGCTCCAACACGCCTACCGTCTTGATATGTTCGGTTGCGTTTGGAAAAACACCAATGGGTTATGGTCGATCACGACCGTCACACCCCCTTCAATACCCTTGAGGGAGCAACGCCACATCTTGAAAGCATGTACTACTGCAAGGAGCTCTTGATCCCCAATTATGTACCATGTTTCCGTGGAGGTGAGCTTTCGACTCTCATATGCAACATGGTGACCGTTCTGCATGAGGACGGCTCTGAGTCCTACTACCGACACATCACATTGAACCTCCCACGGTTGCGATGGATCCGGAAGAGTTAGGAGGGGCGCTGTGGATTGAAGCTCTTTGACTTTGAGAAAAGATTTCCATTCCTAGTGCACGCCTTTTTGCGTGAACCTGGTTAGCGGTGCTACCAACGTCAAATTCCCTTGCATAAACCGCCGAAAAACGTTTGGAAGGCCGAGGAAAGACCAAATTTTCCCAACATTTTCCAGGCGTGGCCAGTCTACAATGGCTTGGACCTTTCGTGGGTCAACACGGATGCTCTCCTTGCCGACGATGTGTCAAAGGTATTGGAGCTCATCTTGTGCAAACTTTCACTTGCTCACATTCGCATAGAACTTATGTTCCCAAAGGATTGCGAGGACTTCGCGTAAGTGTTCTATGTGCTCTTTCCTTGATTTGGAGAAAACCAGGATGTCATCCAGGTAAACAAAGACAAAGTGCTCGAGTTGCTTGGCAAGAGTTCGGTTCATATCTCCTTGGAAGGTTGCCGGGGCATTTGTAAGGCCGAAGCATAACACTCATAATTGATAGTGTCCCATGTGCGTACAAAACGCGGTTTTGGGCACATCATCTTCCGTGATGCGGATTTGATGGTACCCTTGAGACAAATCCAAGGACGAAAATTCTTCCCCCCCTTGGAGTTGGTCAAAAAGGTCCTCAATCCACGGTAAAGGGAATTAACTTTTCACCGCTAGCTTGTTCAACGCCCGTTAATCCATGTATATACGTAAACCACCGTCCTTTTTTTCACAAAAAGGATTGGCGTACCGTACGGCGAGCTACTTGGCTTGATCCATCCTTTTGCAAGGTACACTTTGATTTGGCGTATGGCCTCTCACCTTTCTGTTTGACTAAGGAGATACATGGATCTGAACGGAGGAGTCACCTCCGGTTGTAGCAGAGCCGTGTGGCCCATGCGTCTTTCTAGTGGAAGTCCAACCTGTGGGTCTTGGAATACATTCGAGAACTCTGTCAATAGAGATTTGATCTCTTGTGGTGTGTCTTCCTTCACGTCATCCACCACTTCTTGCAAGTGAGCCAAGAAGTATCGCTAAACCTTGTCAAATATGTCTCTTGACTTGCATCGCAGACAAGCTAGCATGGACTTTGAGTCAGGTTGGCGATAATTTTGTACTTAGAATCAATATGAAGGGACGCTGTCCTTTTCGGAGGATCAAATGCTTTGATTCAAAGCACATTAGAGCCTTGTTTTCATGGAGCCAGGGATCGCCTAGCACCATGTCAAACGGGTCAAGAAAGTCGAGTACTTTCAATGCGACACTTTGTGTGTACCCTTGAATACAAATTTTTGCTTTACAAGTACCGATCGTGATACCGTACGGTTATCACCAACGACAACTGCGCCATTCGATGGCTCGTACTTCATGCCAACTTCTTGGGTAAAACCAAGGCTAACAAAGATGTCATCTCCTCCGGTGTCAGCAAGTACGTTCACGGGAGCGGTAGCTAGGTGTCCTTTGAACTGCATCGTCATGTTGCCTCCACTCTTGTGAGTGAACAGGCTCAACGATGACAAGCCGAATTTGTGATATACACGGAATCTAGACTGTGGATGTCGTAGCTCCCATGATTCACCTACTCGAGTCCACATCTTGTTGGCACGCGTGAATTTGGCTAGCACGTTTTAGTCTTTAAGCTTCACTAGGTCAAAAACGTCGACTAAAGGTACTTTGAACGTGATTGAACTCATCGCTTTGAGGGCGTTTGCTTCAATCGTTGTGTTATACAATTCTTGCACAGTGGTTGATGTCACCACCACTAAGCAGGTTTGATCATGCATCTCATCCGGTGATGCAAGATTTCATGGGCAATCAATAAGTGTAGAATGAGGTTCAATGAGAGGGGAGAAAACAATGAAGAAATTTGAACTCGCAAAAAACTCAAATTGTTTAACATCCTCGTCTGAAAACATGAATCCACACTCGTGATCCAGTTTTACCCCTGAGTGGTCCCTACTAACGTCACTCAGGGATGGGGAAAATCCGCCCCACGGCCTTGTCTATTACCACAGCCGGGCCCATTGCTATGACCGCAACCCTGTCTACGGCCCTATCCGCGGCCTCCCGCTACACCTTCCCCATGAGGTGCTGGTGCAGCGACTAATGCCGCGGCCTCCTGTCCACCACCAGCAGCCTCTAGGCATTGAGCCCTGAAGTATCCGAGCTACATATAGGTGTGGCATAGTCCCTTGCAAAAGGCCATGTTACGACGCTCGCGTGCCACCTAGAGCTTGTCATTGTCGTGGCCACGCTTGTGGTTGGGGGGCTTCTTCCCACCAGTCTTCTTAGCTGAGGGGTTTGCCGACTGTTTTCCCTTCACCCCGTCCCGCTATCTGGCTGTCCCTCCAACCCCTGCATCATCCATGCGTACATCACGGCTTTGCTGTACACGCACGTTCGTCCATGCATCCAAGTAGTGCTTTGGGTTTGCCGAATACACTTTGCTCATGTAGTCTCGCAACACCCTCCAGCTTGTCCAAGCTTGGAACGTTGCGGTTGTGGTGGTCTTGTCTTTCAACTTCTCACTGGCAAGACCATCGCGCAAGTACTCCAGTAGCAAGCAATCTAGGTACTTGAAAGTTTGGGTACCGTCGCTCTTGGTGAAGTTTTCCGCTTCCTCTACGAGTGCGGTAAACTCACTCAAGTAGGCCTCAAGCAAGCTACCCAGCTGCCTGAAGTCCTTGATCTTGTGGAAGGCGCACTCCGCCTCCTCACGCTGGGTACACTTTTTACGCATGATTGCATAGAAGGCATCCCACGGCGTGGGCTGCCACTCAAGGTTAGGGCTCTGCGTAGTCCACTCCTTGACCACGTACTTGAAAAGCTTTTCCTCAAGCCTCGTCGTGGCAAGGTCACCCCACTCATTGAGTGGAGACTTGTGGATACGTAGGACGTGCTCCATGCGGTTCGACCAGTCGGTCAACGTCACGCCCTTCTGGAAGATCTCCACACCATGGAGGAAGGACGTGTTCATGACCGGCCCCAAAGTCGTCGAGGTAGGCAAGTCGTCGTAGTGACCGGCAGTGGCATTTACAACTACGGCGTGCTGCGCTTGCTACTACATCTGCACCTGGGTCACACTCTGCAATGCCTTGTCAAGGTCGTTGCATCGGCGGCTTGCCTCATGGGCGGCCAGGCGCTACGGTTGGCAATCCTGGTCGAGGTCTGTGATGCTCTGTCTAACATGGGCCAGCAGGTTGGCAAACGCGAACTTGAGCTCTGATGTCGTCAGAGTATCGACGATAGCGTCTAGGGCCTCGCGTTGTCTGTGCACCTTTACCCACTCCATGAGGGTATGGTTTCTGTATACACCTCCAAGGAGTCCCACCTTTCGGAGGAAACTGTCGTCAGCAACGACGCTTGAGTGGGCGATGCCCTGCCCCATTGTAGCAATGTCGTAGGAACGGGGGTCCGCCCCCACTCCTTCGAGTGGTGCCGTAAGTTCACCATTACTGGTGATCTTGAGTCGGCCCGCCGCCTGAGCAGCAAACTCCGCAAGCCTGTGGCGGTCATCGCAAGTTGCCTTCACGACAACGTTGTCCAGCTCGTTCTCGCGGGAACTTCACTCGTGGCTACTTTTGGTGCCTTTACTACTCTCGACAGTCTCACTACAGTCGACAGCTCCAGGCACTGCGACGAGCGCCTCACCCTTCTCGAGCAATTGGCTTGAGTTCACCGCACGATGATGGCGATGATTCCAATCCTCGTCGCCTTTGCCACCGTCGGTATTGTGCTCTTTGTCGGGGTCCTCCTCTGGGAGATCCTCCTCCATCACGTCGTCCGTCGTGTGGGGGTCATCCACGGGCACGTCGACGTGCTTGTCGAGCAGTTTTCAGGCCTCCGTACGCTTCTCGGTATTGCCGAGGTTGGCGTCGGCTGCCCTAGGCGGTACGGTTGCCTCTGGGTCGGCAACCGTACTCGCAGCGGTGGCTCCCAATGTTTGGATTCCGCCAAGGGCATGTGGTGAGGCCGTCACCACCTTTCCCTTGTTGGTCTTGGATGGTCTGGCACTTGCCATCTCATCGCCCGTGTAACTAGCACATGAAGATTGTTGTAAGGGTCACCCCATAACTTTGAGAAGGAATCGCCTCCTAAGTCTCACTCTCACGATCGGTGAGGCAACTATAGATTTAATTTCTATGTTCCTAGGCCGCCACGACGGTACAAGGGCGTAGTTTTTGGAACTGGTCTTCCTAAGTTGTGACTCATAGCGATTGGCAGGGCTAGTACCTGTGAAAACAGAGAACTAGAGTACAAGGAAATGAATAAAACAAATATGAGTGCCACTCACAAAACAAGGACAAAGAAAGGGAAAGAATTTCTAGCAATTCCTAGCAACGCCTTCACTCAATCTTCAAAGTTATTGTCCTCCCTTTGTCTTTTGTCCTCCGTGGCCTCCTCTTTGTTCTTCAGCACACCTCGTGCCCCTTGGCGACGTCTTCCTTGAACCGGCAACGTTGGAGTGCAGTCAAAACCCTTCAAGGTGACACCCTCCTTCTTTTTACGGTGCTCTTAGGTCGTGAGAGTCCCTGGTCTTGGGAAAGGAGGTTGCCCCAATTTTGGATGAGGGAGGGAGGAAGGAGTCTTGTACATGGGGAGGATTTTGTGGGTTTCGAGGGTGGGAACACCCCACCCCACCCCACAAAGTCCCTTTAGCCCCCTACAGGTGAGGAGAGGCTAGAAGGAAAAGGCTCCCCCAAGTAGAGCCATTTTCTAGCTCTCCAACGTACTTTATGGCATTTCATTCCATGAAACATAGATGTCGAAGTCCCTTCTGGCGTTTTTGCTCCTACTTGTAGCTACCGATGGCGCCGTCGACGTCGTCGCCGCCGAATCTGTCAAACCCTTAGTCGTGGGGGTCACCTGGCTCTGAGAACAACTGTAACGGGTCGAGTCTCCAGCTCCTGCTCTAAGTTCGTCGTCGGAGTTCACAAAATGGCGTTCTTAGTCTCCGTCAGGGGCTTACCCCCTTTACATGACTGAGGGGCAATCGTCATCAACAACTTGGAGCAAGGAGACTCAAGTATTTTGAGTCTCTAGAAGTCCATCTCTGTTTTTAACCTTATTCCTAGTTTTGGGACCCAAACCGGGGGTTTTTACCTCGTACTCGCGCATTTGCACAAGTTTTCTGGTTTCAAACTCATAGTTCATCCTAAACAAACTCGAGTTTTGTTTTTGACGCGTCCGCGCAAAATCGTCGTATGCAAGGAACGATCGGTGATTTCGCACCGACTCCTCTCGTACGCTTCCCTCCTTCCTCGCTCTCACCCTCACTCGCCCTATCCCTTGTCCTTGCTTGCTCGCTTGCAAGGAGGGCAAGGGGAGGGGCAAGGGCACGAGGCCACGAGGCCTCGCCATTGAGGCCCTCGTGGCCCCTCAGCCGCCGATTGGACTGAGGCCGCGATCGGCGGCTGGCGGCTGGCCGGCTGGTGGCCGGCCAGTCACTTGGCCGGCCGCCGGCCGTCCAGCCGGCCGGCAGCCAGATGGTCGGCGGCCAGCAAAGTGCTCGCAGTCGGACAGCCCTCGCTAGCGCGAGGGGTGGTACGCAACCACCCCTTGCTTCAGCAAGGAGGGAGGGCCGAACCGGCCCTCCCTCTACAATGGTCTTCATGTGCTAATTGCATGGGTGACGAGATGATAAGTTCCAGACCGTCCAAGAAAAACAAGGGCAAGGTGGTCACAGCCTCACCACACACCCTTGGCGAACTCCAAACTTGGGAGCCGCTGTTGCGAGCATGGTTGCCAAACCAAAGGCAACCGTACCGCCGAAGGCAACCGGCACCAACCTCGGCAACACCGAGAAGCGTGCGGGTTAACGAGCACGTCGACATGCACGTGGGCAACCCCCACGCGACGGAAGACGCACTTGAGGAAGACCACTGTGATGTGGACCCCCACAAAGAGCGCGACACCTACGATGGCAAATGCGACAATGATCATGATCATTGCCATTTTTGTGCTGCGAACTCAAGTCGATCCCTCAAGAAGGGCAAGATGCTTGCCAAAATGCCACAAGTTGCGGATTGCAATAAGGCTGTCGAGAGCACCAAAGACGCCGAAAGCAGCCATGCGGGAAGTTCTCGCAAGAATGAGCCGAGCGACATCGCCACAAAGGCAATTCGTGATGATAGCCACTGGTTTGCTGAGTTGGCTTCAGAGGCAGTGGACCGACTCACGATCACCACAGACGGTGGAGGTGCGGCACCACTCCGAGGAGTGGGGGCGGATCCCCCTTCTTGCGATGTGGTCACAATGGGGCAGAGCAGCGCCCACTCAAGCGTCGTCGTTGACGACAGTCTCCTCTGGAAGGTGGGACTCCTTGGAGGCGTGTACGCGAACCGTACCTTCTTGTCATGGGTAAAGGTGCACGGACAACGTGAGGCCCTGGAGGCTATCGTTTATGCTCTGATGACATCAGAGCTAAAATATGCATTCGCCAACCTGCTAATCCATGTCCAGTAGAGCATCACGGACCTCGACCGTGATTGCCAACTGTAGTGCCTGGTCGCTCATGAAGCAAGCCGCCGATGCGACGAACTCAAAAAGGCATTGCAGAGCATGACCGAGGTACGGATGCAGTAGCAATCGCAACGTACCGCATGTGTTGATGCCACTGCCGGTGGGAACGACGACTTGCCTACCTCGATGACTTTGGGGTTGGTCATGAACACATCCTTCCTCCACAATGTGGAGATCTTTCAGAAGGACGTGAAGCTCATCGATTGGCTGAATTGCATGGAGCACGTTTTACGTGTCCACAAGGCTCCTCTCAGTCAGTGGGCCAACCTTGCCATAACGCGCCTTGAAGACAAGCTCTTCAATTATGTGATCAAGGATCTGGGTACACAATAGCCGCACCTCGAGTGGCAACCCATGCCGTGGGAGGCCTTCTGTGCGATCATGCATAAGAAGTGCACCCAGAGTGAGGAGGCGAAGTGCGCCTTCCACAAGATTAAGGACTTCAGGCAGCTGGGTAGCTCACTCGAAGCCTACTAGAGCTCTCATGAACGTACTTGCTGACATGCGTCGCGTGCAGCTCGTCATTGTTGCGTTCACGCGACACTCATGAGAGCTAGTGCTCTCATGAACGTCCTTGCTGCAGCCGGGCCAAGCTGCAGCAAGTACGTAGCAAGTACGTTCACGCGACAACGCGACAATGCGTTCACGCGACACTCATGAACGTACTTGCTGCAGCATGACGCGACAACGCGACAATGCGTTCACGCGACACTCATGAGAGCTAGTGCTCTCATGAACGTACTTGCTGACATTGGAGGAGATGACTCCTTTGTCAGCCTTGGGTTTACCTGACAGGTTGGCCTGAAGTACGAGCCATCGACTGGCACAGTCGTTGATGGTGACAACCGTATGGTCCCCATGATCGGTACTTACAAAGCAAAACTTTGTATTCAAGGGTACACATAGACTGCCACGTTGAGGGTACTCAACCTTCTTGACCCATTTGACGCGGTGCTAGGCGATCCCTGGCTCTGTGAAAACAAGGCTCTAATGTGCTTTGAATCAAAGCATTTGAAAGGACAATGTCCCTTTACTCTGATTCCCAGTACGTAATCATCACCGACTCGACTCAAATCCATGCTAGCTTGTCTGCGATGCAGGTCAAGAGACATATTCGACAAGGTTTTTGATACTTCTTGGCTCAATTTCATAAAATGGAGGACGGCATGAAGGACGACATGCCAGAAGAGATAAAATCTCTATTGGCAGAGTTCTTGGACGTATTCCAAGACCGACCGGTTAGGCTTCCGCCAAAATGCCACATAGGCTACACGATTCTGCTACAACCGGAGTCAACTCCTCCATTTAGACCCATGTATTGCCTTAGTCGAGCAAAAGGCAAGAGGCCAAACGCCAAATCAAAGAGTGCCTTGCAAAGGGGTGGATTGAGCCAGGTAGCTTGCCGTACAATGTGTTGATCCGGTTTGTGAACGAAAAAGGTGGTGGTTTACGCATGTGCATGGAGTATTGTGCTACCGTTGGAAAGTCAATTCCCTTTACCACAGATTGAGGACCTGTTTGACCAACTCCAAGGGGCAAAAGCATATTCATCCTTGGATTTGTCTCAAGGATGCCATCAAATCCGCATCACAAAACATGATGTACCAAAAAAATTGTGTTTTAAACACACATGGTACTCTATCAGTCCTAGGTGTTTTGCTTCGGGCTAACGAACGCCCCGGAAACCTTCCAAGGAGAAATGAGCTGAATGTTTGCCAAGCAACTCGGTCAGATTGTCTTGGTTTACCTGGAAGGCATCCTATTTATCTCCAAATCCATGGAAGAGCACATAGAACGTCTACGCAAAGTCCTCTCGATCCTTCGGGAACAAAAGTTATACGCAAACTTGAGCAGGTGCAAGTTTGCACAAGATGAGCTCGAATACCTTGGACACATTGTCGGCAAGGACGGTATCTGTGTCAACCCACAAAAGGTCCAAGCTATTTTGGACTGGCCATGCCCGGAGAATTTTGGGCACATTTGGTCTTTCCTCGGCCTTGCAAACTACTTTTGACAGTTTATGCAAGGATATTTGACCCTGGTAGTATCGCTAACCAGATTCACGTGAAAAGACATGCCCTGGGAATGGAAATCTGATTGCGAGGACGCCTTTCTCAAAGTGGAACTGCTTCTATCCACAGTGCTCGTCTTAACTCTCCCAGATCCATCACAACTGTGGGAGGTTCAATGTGATTCATTGGTAGTAGGACTCGAAACTGTCCTCATGCCTAATAGTCACCCAATTGTGTATGAGTGCTAGAAACTCATCCCCGCGGAAATGCCATATACGACTAGGGATCAAGAGCTTCTTGCGGTAGTACACGATTTCAAGATGTGGCATTGCTACCTCGAGGGTACTGAAGGGGGTGTGACGGTCGTGACTAACCATAACCCATTGGTGTTACTCCAAACGCAACCGAACCTATCAAGACGTCAGGCGTGTTGGAGCAAATACCTGAGTCAATTCTTGTTCACATTGGAATATCAACCTAGACGCATGAATGTGGTCGATCTACTAAGCCGACAGCCTGTGGAAATGAAAACAACCACCGAAGTCGATGGGTGCTTTGTGCCCATTGCGACGGCAACTGTGCAAACACCAAAGCCACCTGGACTTTAGTCCAGGAGGCTTTGACCGCACTCTAGATCAAATTCTCCACATATACGTGGACCTTTCCATGAATGACTGGGATGAATTCCTAGACCGGTAGAGTTTGCGGTGAATAACTCGATGAACGAGTCAACACTATTCACACCATTTGTGTCGAACAGTGGTCGGCATCCAGTAGTGACCTCTTCCTTAGTGAAGAGTGGGAGTACAAGAGGACAGGTTCCTTGTGCTCAAGCCTTTGCCAAGCGTAGAGTCCTTATTACACAAGGCGAAGGGTCATCTCCGAGTAGCTCGACAACGACAAAAGGCATATGCCAACAAAAGACACATTGAGGTCTCGTTTGACATCGGTGACAAAGTACTTCTTAGCACTAAGAATCTTCGAGTGAAGTTGTTGGGGGCGCGAAAACTTTAACCGAAGTGGATTGGGTCATTTTCTATCGTTATACGCATCGGGCCAGTGGCATACCGATTGCTGCTTTGGCCGAGTCTGAAGATACATTACGTGTTTTATGTGAGCCTCTTGGCTCCACTGGCAGTCCTTGCCGCCGACGGCCAATATAAGGTTCTTTGTCTACTCCAACACGTACACTCCGATCGCAGGTTCTCAGGGAATACCTCGTTCGTTGGGCCTGGTGTGGGCTTGAACAAGGCACATGGGAGTCCGAATCATGGTTGTCTACAGGGGTCGTCAACGAGTATTGGAGCGAGCTGGCAGCCGGCACAAATCGACGCATCTCAAGGGGTACCACCTAAACGCGGAAAAAGTAAACAACATTCCCGCTAGGAAAAATTCATGGACTGCGACCCTTGGATGTCTGGGACGCCCAACATGGTTGTCTCGTAGACGCTCTAGCCTCAGGGGGGAGGTCGCTAGCTGTGCTGACCAACAAGCTATAGCTTAGATCCAAGTGCCATGCAGGTGTTCATGTTTAGCTGGTGATTTAATTTATTAATATTCTTTCACAATGTTGATGACTCATTATCCGTCAATCCTTCTTTTTCTTTATGAATCGAGACAATTCATTATAAGTGGGGGGGGAATATAGCGGGAGGGCCGGTTTGGCCCTCCCTCCTCGCTGAAGCGAGGGGTGATTGTGCACCATCCCTCGCTTCAGCGAGGGCTGGCTGACGGCCAGCAGTTTCCTGGTCCCCGGACAGCTGGCTGATGGCCGACTGAACGGCTAGCAGCTGATCATGTGACCGGCCGGCCACCAGCCAGCCAGCCACTAGCCATCGATCGGGCTGCGGTCGTGATCGACGGCTGAGTGGCCACAAGGGCCTAAGGGCAAGGCATCATGACCTGGTGCCCTCATCCTCGCTCACCCTCCTCACAAGCGAGCGAGCGAGGATGAGGGATAGGGGGAGCAAGGGTGAGGGGGAGAGCGAGAGAAAACCCTGGCACGAAATCGCGAGTGTGCCTTGCACACAATGATTTTGTGCCAGAACGTCAAACATAAACTTGAAGTTTTTTCATGATTGACTTCGTGTTTGTAAGATGGAAAACTCGTGCAAAGTCACGAGTTTGAGGTGAAAACCAGGGGTTAGGTTTAAAACAGAAATTGGCCTCCAGAGACTCAAAACATTTGATTCTCCCTACTCTGGGTCGTTGATGATGATCGCCCCTCACTCTTGCAAAGGGGGAAACCAGTGACGCGGACTGGGAACGCAATGCTACGAACTCCGATGATGACTTCAGAGCAGGAGCTGGAGGTTCTGGCCCGTTATAGTTTTATCCTATTTGTAACACACACACAAAAAACACTAAGGAACAAGGATTTTTTACAACCAAGCCATGGATGATCTCATGTAACAGCTGTCATGGCTAGCCCACAAAGTTCTAACACATCCATGGAGTCAAAGCGAGCAAGGCGACATGTAACAGATTTTGACGGAAATCTTTTCCGTCTACTATAAAAATATTGTTCTTCAGGGTCTCTGACCTTGAAGCCATCTCGTCAGACTGCTTGTTAGCCGTTGACCACAGCTTGGTCCATGTGGCGTGGGCAATGCCACACCCTCCTTGCCTACGAGCGAGCTGTCCTTCGCATCCACATCTTAGACTCGAGCTTCATCAATCGAATACCATTGTGAGATTCTCTTACAGAATCCTTGGTAGACTGGCCACGATGCTTGACAGGCACTGTCCCTCGAGCCATCCTCTGAGACTGCTCACAGGCCAAGGACCTCCCCTCGATATGCATGGCACATACTGTTCTAGATGCGACTATGAAAACCAATGACAAAAAAAAATGCATACCAGATCCTCTTAAACAACGAGATCATGTAGATGGGAGCAAAGGTATCAACCCATCACAGAAAAATAAACAACCTGCCAGAATCTGCATAACGAAGGTTAGGGCATTTATATCAATGTATCAGCTGTGGATATCCTCTTGCCCTCAATGTTGAGCATCGAGTTCTCCAATCTTTAACACCAACAAGACACAACTAATTGCACGAAGGGACGTGAATGATTCGTGGAACCCAAGTCTATTATCGTGGCACAATGAACAACTACCGATGGGTCTCATTTGGCATTGTTATAGAGTAGTGAGTAGCCTCATTTTGTCTAAGTCCCGCATACCACATAGAACAATCTAAAGTCAAGGGAACAGGACAGATAAGTCACATGTCAATCCCCATGTCCTCCAGGAGATTCAGTGTCCACCATGTGAGGCGGTCGGCAACAAGCCACCCTGACAATGGGACAAGCGGAAGCCCGTAGTAAGCCAACCGCTAGAATCTTGTTGCTTTGAAATAGCATGTTAACTTTATACTTGTCATGTGATGTCCTTGCATGACAACTTGTTTAAGCATGAAACACCTCATGTAGGTATTTTACAGTATCATGATTGCCATGTTAAGAACCTGCCACCCTTAAAAATGACATATCATATTTAGAATGGGTGGGATAGTTGGGATCTCCATATGGTCGAAGGGTCGAGCCTAATATATTCACTACTAGAAATTTTTGTCTGTTATATCCAGTACCTAAAACAGAAGGAATGATGTATATATCTTGCTTGCCGTGCTCGATCAGCGACATGCGTTGTTGATCGGGCATGGCGAACAGGGTCACGAGACCGTCGCTTGATCACGACTCTCGTTCCCTTGTGAGATCGCAATCGAGCGATGAACCCTCCACCTTTTTTTAAACAATCACAATTGCACAAAACACCCATTACCCTACTGATCTTGAATTTCGATTCTAAACATTTTTTGGTGCAATTTCTTCAACGAAAATGTTTCTTTGTCGATTTAATTAGGTACCACCTAAATAATTACTTCTGGCCTAAAAAGTCAAACTAATCTGGTCTCATGCGTTTTTACTCGTGATTTGTCGAAAAAGGATAAGAACGACCAGTTCACTTCCTACCGCAGGTCGGACAGGGGCGCTGTCAAAGCTGTCATCGGTGTCATAACTGTCTGATGTGTCAGTTCTGGCGCGATTTCAGTTGATGCACGAGACAAACAACGAGATTTTGTGTCGCTGTCGATCCCGAACGCGTTCGCCGCCGAAGTTAAGGAACACACATTTTCGTTCAGCGAATGTCAAGGTACCACCCAAATAACTCCTCCAAATTCCATGAACGAAATTCAAGAATACTTAATTAGTAATTTTGAAAAAATCAAAATTCAAGATCAGTAGGGTACTTCCCTTGCACGCAAACTCTCCATGTATACGAAACAAAAAAAGTTCAAACCCTACCCTTAACTACATTCAGGGTTGAGAGTTTTGTTCCTTGCACAGGAAGTATTGGGCCCTGTAGGTTCCTTTTCAAAACATGGGTTGTCTCGGATCCCCCGCCCAAACCCCACATTATCCCCTCATTTGAATGGTCACAAGCCCCTAAAAAAAGGGGGGTTGGGACTGTTTGACTGAAGCAATGACGTCGGCAATCCCACACTTCATCTTATGCGGCGTCGACATGGTGTCCGGGTGCTATTCTATTGGATACATCGTTGCTTTTCTTTGGCTTGTGGGTATCTCAGCGGGAAAGTGGTTGACATGGCATTGTTACAGAGTGGATAATAAAGACATCGGGTCTATTGGGAACGATGTGGATGTGTGGTCACATGCCCAAGTTCGGCGCCATACATGGAATGGAAGCCTGGAAAACATGCCTTTTGATGTTGCCAAATTCTACATGTGTACGTACGAATGAAGCGTAGAAAGTGCTTTCTGAGTAAGCAGTGTGCACATTAAGGGCAACGCTATGATTTTATGACCTTTTGTAGTGTCGTTGTTAATCGTGCATGGGCTTGCATGTTGGGAAGAAAACATTTTCACAATGAGAATCACTAAATTGTCTCCCTCCATATACGTTGAGAATGTCAAGAAAACTGGAAAATTGATCGGTGGAACCACACTTGGAAACAAGATTTAGCACACACAAATAGGTAGCATATGCTCGGACACATACATCACATGGAGAAGAATGTGTAAGGATCCAAATCCACACAGCTGACTCACACTAAGTGTGGAGGCCACACTTGTAGTAGTAGTAGGTGTTGTAGCTATACAAGTTGAGTAGCGCACCAAGTGCTAGAGAAGGACTTGGATGTAGCTTGAGCCACGGGGCGTCACCCCTGGATGCCTTCTCATTTAGGTGCCTCAGTGATGATGTATATTGTACACTGTACAAGGTCCAAGTGCTAGAGGAAACACTTAGAGATGTGGACAAAAGGACTTGGAGTGCCTGATGGTTGGCTGCTTGTGTTGACAACTGAAGGCATAGTGAATGAGTGACTCAATGGTCTTTTAAGTAGTCTTGAGGCAGGTCTCCCCTTGGATGCTCTTGGCTGGGATGTTACAAGGAGTTGGACAACCTCCTGGGTGGTTGCATAACCACCTGAATAGTTGCTTGGCCCTCTAGGCTAGCTGAACGGCATCTGGGAAGATGAAGGGTCAACAAGAAGTTAGAGGTCACTGGCAACTGAAGGGTCACAAGCTGCCAGTGAGTAGCATTCATCTTTTGAGAGGACAGTATCTTGAAACCTGAGAAAAAATTCCTAGTAGGATTTTAGGCCCAGTCAAGGACAACCCGGCCAGAGAGACTGGTAAATCTCAGCATCCCACCTCAGTTGAAGATGGTAAAAAAGTCTGAGGAGGGGAGAATCGAGGATCTTCATTTTAGGTGGGGACAAGGAGATTGTTGAGATGGAAGTGGTTGTGGGAAGGCGTGATGCGGGAGGTGAGGAGAGTTGGTCTGGAGGATGGGAGGGTGAGGAGGTCCAGAATGCCTTGATTACACATGGCGGAGGGATGTCCCACTCAACAAATGCTCCGGAAGAGGTGGAGTTGGGGCTGTGCGGATCTTTGGTACAAGAAGTGCTGATTCTGGAGGAGGGCATTTTTGTAGTTGCCGCAGTAACGAAGCATGATTTATGCCCAAAGTAGGAAGCTATGTAGTGCATGCTGATGGTCCCACATCTGGGGCCTCGTAGTCTCCAACGATGTCCGCTGGAAGCTGCAAAGCGAGAGGGGGTGAGAAAATGGGTCCTCCCCCCTCTCTCGCTTCACAACTCAAGCAGATAATGTGATTGTTGTAGTATCTGTTGGAACTGTGAAGTTCGTATTTTCCTTGGAAACTATGAGGGGAGGTGCACGATGGTCACGCGACGAAGCGACCATTCGCAAGTCAGCCGGCGATCGCGAACCACCAGCTAGTCAATCGTGGCCATCAATCGCGGGCAGGCGAGAGGGCGAGCGCTTGCTTACAACCATTCGATCCACCGCCGCTTTTCTGGGGTGGATTGTGCAATCCACCCCGCTGTTTGGATAGACTTGGACCGCGTCACAAGCAAGTGATGTTTCCAATATTTCCCCAAGCGGTTCTTCTGAAGTTGAAATGTCGCCTATTAGGAAAAAACCTGCCTCAAGCGGTTTTTCTGGTTTCATAAGAGTGCCCCCTTCAACTTGTGAGGCACCAGGAGGTCGGGGGTTAGAAGTAACCTCCAAAACGACCATAAGAGTGCCCCCTTCAACTTGTGAGGCACCAGAAGGCTCAGTTGAAGATCCCAACTTCACCATAAATGTGAGAAATTTTGGGTCAGTTATCGTGTACCCCCACAGAGCCATTTCCAGCCGTGATATCCACTTTCAGTGTCACTATAGCACCGTAGCTGTAGAGAAGTATCGGTGCCAGAAATGAGCCATAGTGAAGATGTTGCTTTGATGTATCAAAGCACACGAGTCAACTCCTTGCATGTTCTCTAGGGATGAGTATTGATGTAGGAAGCCGGACGTTTGACTGCAAACTGTAGATCGGGTAGGGTACAACTTGTTGCGTGCATGAGGGATACGATGCGCGACAGATACGCAGTTTCATCTAAAGGACCTTGATCACTTTGTTGTGGTGGAAATGGTTGCAGTGACAGTGGAGTGTTGTAGAATTTGTCAACGATGTTGAAATATTTCACAATTTTCTCAGCAAAACTTGGCTGCCCGAGGCTGATGGTATGTGCTTTGCAATTGCAATCGATGTTCATATTAGGGTAGAAACTCACGTCTGGCATGACTTTGATGGTAGTTGCAACTGCCATTGCCTTTGTTTTCCTATTGTGAGGTATTTGCTACGTTCGATGATGAGGATGTCATCGACAAAGAGAAGGGCATAGCAGTCTGGTGATGATGTTGAAGAATCTTGATGTAGAAAGAGGCGTTTGTCATGGGATGAGGCACTAAAATTGAGGGTATTGAGGATTTTTTTTTTGGTACCAAAGGAGGGTTACTTGTTTCAGCCCGTAGAGGCTATTGATAAGCTTGCAAACTCACGTAGTGCCATCATCATATCCCTTTGTCTACTTCATGTAGAATGTTGTGTCCATTTTGCCATTGAGAAATACATTGCTGACGTTGAGCTGCATAATCCTTCAATTGTTCACTCTTGCAAGAGAGAGCATCATTCACGCTGTAGTGTAGCAGCTCACTAGAGTATAGGTGTCAAATAACTCTTTTCTGGGTATCTGCGTGAAGCCTTCTACAAGAAGGTGAGTTTTGAACTTGTAGAGGCTGCCGTCTGCTTTGGTATTCACATGGAAGACCCACTTTACTTTAACAGTTCACTGCCTGGGCGGGAGTTTGATGAGTTCCAAGGTTCCCTGGGTGATGAGATTGTTGTGTTCAGTGTCAAGTGCATGCATCCATCTTGTTTTGTGAGGACCGGATAGGACTTGAGTGATGTTGGAAGGTTCCAAAGGTAGGTCGCTTGCCGTTGTCAGAGCGGCGAGTGTGTGGTAAGAAAACACACGTGAAAAATGTCTTCTTCTTCAGGGATGATGCATTTTGTAAGAGATGTTATTGGTGCTGTCATGTCAATGTGTCTGAGTCCTTGCTGTTGGAGGTTTGGGAAGTACTCGAGCTCCAAACTGTACTGGATGGTGGAAGATTCCCGGAGCCCCCTCCCATCACTCCGATCCTTGGCCTCCTCGAGCATAGGAGCCTCTACTTGCTAGTCACCTTCATCATGTTGTTTGTCGGGTGTGAGGCAATGGCTGTCATTATGCATCGTGGTGGTTTTTGTCGCTTTCACTTTCTTATCATGCGGCTGTTGTAACACCATCTCGAGAAGTTCTTGCTTCTCCATCTCTACCAACAACTATTGTTTATGTTGGGCACTTGTTTTTTACGTCCATGCTTTTGTCTCTGTCCAAGTATTGCAAGCGAGGTTATCGTAGAAGACGGCATCATGACTGATGACACAAGGCGGGTTGTGATGTCAATTTCAGACATCCCTTCTTTTGTCTCTACCCAAGTCTTGTAAGATCCACGCCTTCTGTGTTTTGCTTTGACTAATGTAGATTCTCCGTGCAGCCTTGTCGCCAGGCTTAGAATGTCGTTCTTAAGGAACGTGGTAGAGTGCCATGCATCCAAACGTGCAAAGGCTTCTGATGTCAGGCCTTTTGTTCTGTCACGCTGCGCATGGAGTTGTAGTCACTGGGAGGCACGCTATTGATAGTCAATTCTTGACCCACGTTGCTTGTTGGAGTGTTGATGGAAAATCTTGAAGTTGTGCTGAGAGTAGCATGGCCTTCAACATCTCCTCAAGCATACAATTGTAGCGTTCTGCCAAACTGTTTTGTTGAGAAGAATTGGGTGTCGATTCTTATTTTTGATGCCTTGCTCCACGAGTAGAGCAGCAAAGTTGTTGCTAGTGAACTCTCCAGCATTGTCCGAGCGGAGACTCTATAGAATGTTCATGGCTTCGCGTTTCACTTGTGAGAACCACTCACTGAAGATTTTGAGGAACGCACCACGGCTGATGAGAGGATGTGTCCAAATGTACTTGGTGGCATCGTCGACAAAGACTATAAAATACTCGTGTCCAGTCGAGGATTCGACGAAGGGTCCAAAGATGTCCACGTGGACCAGGTGTAGCTTGTCTGAAATGTTAGTTTTTGTTGTTGGAGGGAAGGATTGGCGCACCAGCCTTTACTTGACACAAGGATCACAGGGGCGACCTTGATCATCCTTAATGATAATGAGGCCATCAACAAGGTTGTAGGAGAGAAGCAGTTAGATCTAGCGGTCATTGATGTGGCCAAAGCAAAGATGCCAGCGTTCCGGTGTTGCTTACTTCTGTGGTGAGAAGGTAACAATTGTTGCACTTGACTGTTGGAGATGACAAGGGCAAAGGTGAAGCCTGATCATGTCATTGCTCTATATTTTTCCCTTTGCAATGAGCTCTCTTGTGACCGTTTTGACATAGAACTCCATATCTTTTGTGCTGAAGCGTAGTACCTTCATCATCAGTTTTCCCTGGAGATAAGGTTTGCGGAGATGACGGCAACATAAAGCACATCACTGATGGTGACGTCAACGTTATTCTGACCACGAGCTTTGAGATCTCTGATGCCATTGATAGGCAGTGCCACAATGTTCCCTACCATCACTGAATAAATTTTTTGACATGGTCATAGATTGTGTAGGATGTTGATGTCGTAGGTGATGTGTTTGTTGCTTCCGTCATCCAAGTAAAAGATATCCGGATTTCGTAGAAGTTGCTTCTTTTTAGTTGTATAAAAGTTTGTAGGAGAAGCCATACTTCTGTCATAATTCATCTGCTGCCTCCTTTGTGTTGGGGGGTTGTCTTCATCCTTCTGCTTCTCCGTCTGCTTTACATCCTTGCTTATGAATTGGAGAGCTTGTTGTCTTTTGGCCGATGCCCCTTACTGCCGCAGTATAGGCCTTGATGGTCTGATGCCGTCCCTCTCCTCACGATGTCATTGTTGCATCGAGCAATCTTTCTCTATGTGTCCCTTTCTGCTACAGTATCTACTCGTGATTGTAGGATGTTGCCTGGAGTTTTGGGGACCGGAGACGAGGAATGCAATGTTTGGTAACATTTGCTGGGGGATTGATGATGACATCCTTCTCTGGCTCGGGGTGGACATTGGTGAAAATGATGACAATGATTTATCGACAGAGTAAGGATTGTCCTTTGTTTGCGAAGACATCTCGAAGCCACGGTGAGCAAGGTTGACAAGTGCTTGATCAAGGTGTTTTTTCAGCTGCTTGTCCTGTTGTTCTTGAAGTAACATCGTGCAGACAAAGTCTTTGCTGAGCAGGTGAGGCTGTGTGTAGTAGAGAATGCACTTCACATCTCTCCATTTTCACCAAGGCCATTCATGATGAGAGATACAAAGAGGGCTTTTGGAAGCAGTGAGTATGTGACAGCAAGCTGGTCACGAATATGTTTTGTTCTGTTAATGTAGCGTTTGACATTGCTGTTCAACTGGCTTGTGTCGATCAAAGATATTTCTGTAAGAAGGTAAGATTTTAGGTAGATTTGTTGGCCTAGTACTGCTGTTTGAGGTTCTACCATGCTGAGTAGGCAGGTTTGGTCGTTTCTTTGTACATGCGGAGAGTTTGTTGAATGCGTGGTTCCACGCTTTTGAGGAGGACTGAAGCTAAAGCAATGAAGCTGTAATAGCTGAACTGTTCGAGGGAATCTGGTGGGCTGCCCAGGGCTTGGGGTTTGTATTGGTCGTTAAAGAACTGCCAGAGATTGTGTGGGCAGGTTGCTACTTCAAAGTTGAATGCCCAGTGGGAGAAATCTTCACTATTGAACTTTTCTGTGCTGGTTTTGTCTGCTTGCAGGGTGTTGGAGATGGCTGGCATGCGCACCGGGTCCGAAGAATGGGGGAGAGGAGGCAAGAGTTGTGCTCCTCTGGCTGGTGCAAATGGGTTGTCTGATGTAGGCTGAGCTGTTGCAGGATCGACTAGTGCAGGATGAACAACCGTAAGATACGCCATTGGGATTTGGTGGAGCTGCTGCTTGTTATTGATGCGAGTCTGGGCTTCTTCTTATAATGGAGAGACCATCTACTGTGCTTGTTGCCTGGTTGCAGTCAGGTCCTCTTTGGCTTGTTGACGTCGGAGACTCTTATGCTGCCTGTGCATGTTTGCTTCCTGCATCTGACTGTTTACCTCAATCTGAAGTTGGGTAATGTGAGCCTCAAACTCTAGGCGGAGTAGTTCCATTTGCTCTGCATACTGTGTGGCGAGTGTTGAGATTTCCGCCTGCTACTGCTCTTGACCATGTTGTATTCCTTGCATGAATGCATGGACGTCCTCCACTTTGTCCAATGTGCTTGCGTTTCTTATGTCTATTGTTGTTAGTCACAAGCCGTCACCGTGCTCCGATACCATGTCAAGATAACTGGAACATTGATGGGTGAATACACACTATGATACAAGATTTAGCACATCCAATTAGTTACCATATACTTAGACACATACATCACATGGAGAAGTATGTACGAGGATCCAAATCCACACAATTGACTCACACTAAGTCTGGAAATCACACGCATAGTAGTAGTAGGTGTTGTTGCTTTACAAGCTAAGTAGCAAACCAAGTGCTCGAGAAAGGACTTGGATGTAGCTTGAGCCACAGGGCGTCCGTCCTAGATGCCTTCTCATTGAGGAGCCTCGATGAAGATGTATGATGTACACTATACCAATTGCTAGAGGAAGTACTTGGAGTTCTAGATGAAAGGACTTGGAGTGCCTGATGGTCGACTGCTTGTCTTGATAGCTGAAGGCATACCAACTGAGTGATTTGATGGTCCTTTAAGTAGTCTTGAGGCAGGTTCCCCCTTGGATGCTCTTGGCTGGGAGGTTGCAGGGAGTTGCACAACCTCTTGAGTGGTTGCATAACCATCTAGGTGGTTGCATAACCATCTAGGTGGTTGCATGACCACATGGGTAATTGCATGGCCCTCCATGCTACCTAAAGGGCATCTGGGAAGATGAAGGGTGCCCAACAAGTTAAAGG
Organism: Penium margaritaceum; assembly: GCA_023375785.1. NCBI lineage: Eukaryota > Viridiplantae > Streptophyta > Zygnematophyceae > Desmidiales > Peniaceae > Penium > Penium margaritaceum. The sequence goes on along the minus strand of SZWC01003130.1, from coordinate 148,578 downwards.
GCCACTTGCAGCTGAAGGGTCACAAGCTGCCTGTGACTAGCATTCATCTCTTGTGAAGACATGATCTTGAAACCTGAGAAAAAATTGCCCCAGGTTTTAGGCCTTTTAAAGGGAGCCTAGCCGCTAAGATTGGTAAATCTCAACAGAGAAGAGTAAGCCATGAAATGGGGAGAGTGTGATTTATACTTAGTTGGTTTGGCCACTTGGACCGCTCCTACTCAAGCACCTTAATAGACATCGTTGAAATCAGTCATGCTTGACACATGGAGTGGGGAGGCTTACATGCAACTTTGTCTTTGGCAATGTCCACATAGGACGATACGAAATGATTTTGGAGAGCACATCAAAACCTCGACCAAACAACATGCCTCGATTGTGCCTCAATGAGTTTGAAGAGGGGTCTCTCTCATCTCAAAGCTGACACAAACACGACATTTGAAAACCTTTATGAGGGGATTTATTCCATAAAGGATAAATCTGTACCTTCATGCTTGATCCCAGTGTACTCTCAATAGCAGTGGCATCTAACGAGGTTTCTCCAAGGGACAACTGACACCTCAATCTCCCACGCATCATGGTTTATGCCTCTTGCACCCTTGCCATTGTCTTTCATCATATCGTGCAGGCTCAGATCTCCTTTTTTCTCTTTCTGTTCTCCTGTCTCCTTCCCGTCTCTCATTGCATTCTCATGTCTTTCATCACCCTTGTTGTAGCTGCTTATTCTCCTTGAACAATTGCACTCCGTCACTGTCCAAGTTAATGTCCTGCCCTCTCTTCCTTCTTGCCCCTGTACCGCATCCTGGACTTTGACATTGGATCGAGGTCCAAAACTCATGATTGCTATGACCTCACCCTTCCACCTTCGGACCTGGGCCTGGAATTATAATCACACTCTGAATAACTTCAGGAATCGAGCTTGGAATCCGGCGCATGATGTGGACCTGGCCTATGCATAGGTCTAACATTTAGACCAAGCTTCAAAACTAGTCCCAGGCACCTATAAACCAAAGCTATGTGTGTGGATATTTCCCGCCTTTAGCTTGCACATGTGGAAAAAGGTGTGTGGAATATGTACGTGGGAGTGTGTATTTGCATACAAGTTTTGGAGTTGTATGAGTGAACGAGAGTATTCTTTGTCAAAAGTTGCACTAGATGTAGTTGAGTGGATGGTGTGGAGGATTGATGCAAGGTGAAAGCTTGTGTGGGGAGTGTATGTGCAGGTGTAAGACTATAGCGTAAAGACCATTTTTTAGATTAAGAATTATCCAAAAATGTTTACGGTGTGTTTTGGGGACTCAAGGATAGTCCCTCGGGGTGTCCTCAGCCGTCAAATAATCTGCGGGCTAGATTGTGGATCAACCCTAGCCTGGAAAATACCGTTCATGTGGATTTAAGGCAAGAGGAGTGCCACGATGGAATAGCCATCACGTCACTCCTCTTCCCTTGTAGTTGGTTGACAGGTTCATGTTTCCAAGTGATTGTGCTACGTGGAACAATATGGTTGTTAGGTTGCATGTTTGCATCCATGCCCCATGACAACCATGTTCATTTTGCCGTGATGTGTCTTAGCCAAAATGAGTTAGGCGGCTAGTCACTCAACCTCTTTGGACTGACGATTCTGAGGGCTTCCGTTTTGGTCTTACAATGAGTCGCAAACTGGCCAGTGTCGTTACACTGGTATTCGGGCCAAAGATCCACGAATCTCAGATTTTTATGTCCATCCGACCATCTTATCCTCATCAAATCTATTCTTGCCCGTGGATTGGGCAATTGCAATGAGATGATTCTGGACTCTAGGCAAAACACCGATTGACAGATGCACCTGCGTGAGTGAACTCCGCAGCATCCAGTTTCGACGAGCAGACAACTTTCAAAAAATAAAAAGAAAAAAAATGTTTTGCCGCCAGAAAAACGGCCCCCGCAGGCTCATCCAACCTAGAAAGCGAGCTCGCACCCGCGGGCCCGACTGGCCCGACGAGCTTGCTCCCACAAGCCCAACCGGTCCAAAGGGAGAGGCTCTCACCCAGAGGGGGGCCTCTCATCCTCCCTTTCTCAGGGAGACAACGGACAAAGAAGAGGGAGGGGAGACGTCCCCCCTCCCCATTTCCCCTCCCTCTTTTGTTTTTGGCTGGCAGCCCAATGGGGAGCACAAGGGATGTCCTCCCCTCCCCTCCCTCTCACGCGGGCCGATGGCAAAGGAGGGTATAGAGAGAGAGAGAGAGAGAGAGAGAGAGAGAGAGAGAGAGAGAGAGAGACGCCTTCTCTCTCCCCTCCCCCATCTCAAGTGGGCCGACGGCCCAGGGGGGAGAAGAGGGAGTGCTCTCCCTCTCCCCCCCCCCCCCCCCNGAGAGAGAGAGAGACGCCTTCTCTCTCCCCTCCCCCATCTCAAGTGGGCCGACGGCCCAGGGGGGAGAAGAGGGAGTGCTCTCCCTCTCCCCCCCCCCCCATCCTACATGGGCTGACGACCCAAGGGGGAAGGATAAGGAGATACGCTCTCTCCCCTACCCCCCCCCTCCTCACACGTAGGCCGACAGCCCAAGGGGGAGGAGAGCGAGAATACTCCCTCTCCTCCTCCCTCCAGTGGACCGACGTCCCAAGTGGAAGGAAACGAGGCGTTCTCCCCTTCCTGTTCCTCTCCTAACATGGGCCGAAGGCACAAGGGGGAGGAGAGGGGAACGTCTCTCCTCTCTCTGCTCCCCCCTCCTCCATGGCGTCATTTGTATTGTAAGAAAAGGAGGGGAGCAACATCCTACTACTAGTTCAACACCAATAGACGGGGAAAGGAGGAGGAATGTTCTTTGCTCCTTCCACCTCCATCGCAGGTCATGCCCCACCTCCCTCGCCTGTTTAGAAGGATACAATGCATATTGAGAACACCACTAATGCTTGCCAGTAGCGCAGTTGGTATAAATCATGTCGTCTATCAAGAAATTGTTGGTTCTACAACCGCATACGCCTCTGGATTATGAAGCAACATCTTGTTGTGTGCTCGTAAGCCAATATTTAACATGTGAACGCAACCTGAGATTTCGAGAACAGAGCGCAATGATGGACAAGAAAGACCAATTCACTACGCCGGTCTTCTTCTGTATTTTGTTGAGATGGACATAAACATTGTTTATCTCATTTGAAGATCAAGTAATGCACATACACTAGCAAAACACAAGGAAGAAAACAAACAAGACCCAAGTTTAAATGGGTGCATGCCACTTGGAAGATGCGCAATAGAGCTCAAGCTTGGACATCCTACTTGTATCCTTCTAGCCACCTCTCAATTGCGTGCAAATGGCTCCACCTTGACAACACACTATCCACAAACTGGGACGTGTGCATAAAAACGACCGTCAATGTGAAGCAACCTTCATTGAAACCTTTACTCTATATGGTTTCACAAAGGCAAGCATGCTTCGGCAAAGGGCTCACAACTGCATCAAAGCTAACAAATGGACATTAACGCCGAATCCGCGCTAACAAAGGAATACAAAACAGATCTCTCCAACACGGGAAATTCAAATCAAAGCCACATCTACCTCGATGGTCCTGCTCAATAAGTGAAACGAGTCTACGAGCAAACCAAGAGAGAAGGGTAGTGTGTCACCCCAGTGTCACAAGTGTCAGGAGGTTTGCGAGATGCGGTCCTGACGTTTTTCTAATCATCTATTGATGGTTTACGTGTTCCGTAATGAGCTTTCCAATGCACCAAACCGCGCGCAATTCGGCCAAGTGTAGCCCAAGCTACGCTTGCCAAAGCACAGGTCTAACCGACCACATAAGCCTAACGCCACTGCACGCCGTGACGCCTTCCTTCACGTGTGAAGCGCCTTTCCCAAGGCATAGATCCCATTGCACGTGATGTATGGGTCCCATGCATTGTTTCCACGCACCTCCCCCACTTTTGGGTCCAGTTTGGTGATGGGGTGTGACTAGGTTTGAAACCTGTCCGTGGACCTGAAGTCAGAATTTTGACAAAGTCCCCGAGTAACAAAACACACTACTGAGTTTCGGGCGCCGGGCCAGAATTCTGATGAAGTCCCTCTTAACAAACTGCAGTACAACATCTGCTGGATCATCCACCGGATGCCTCGGCAGACCTTCCAGAGCAAAATCTCCAGATGGTACTTTTGTTACTCGGTCCGGTCAATAATCCACCACATTTCGAGTCGCAGCCGGCTCCCAGAGCCGTTGCGCACATCCCAATTCGGAAGGCCATATCTCCCTCGATACTTGTCCAATTTTGGCGAAACAACTTCCACCGGATTTAGTGCCTTGTCAAATCTAAGGGGAATTCATTAGTTTCACGATTTGAGCAATCCTTTAGTCTCCAGATCCGCCGGCACGGGGTTTCCACTTTCTTGCATCTCATCGGCGCCTCGCAGCGTCGCGCTTGGGCATGCGGAGGGGTAAGCATTGAACAACAAAAACCAAGATCGAGCAATAACCTGTTTTTTATACATAAATCCTATTTCAGCGATTTACAATTGTCTATGTTTGTGTGGACAGAGCTCGAAAAAGCACGAAGGCCTACATCCCAAAAAAAATGGTCGTGTGTCCAAAAGTTAAACTGGGCTAATCACTTGATGACAATTCAGAAAAACTAGCTTTTCATGCTGTCCCTAGAGTTGCAAGCCCATGTTCATCGGTACAAACCGGCTTACAGCCATACCTCAAATTACATCCAAGGTTTTTTTAATCTTGTTTTCACGCAAGTTCTCTTTTGATGCATGCAAACTCGCGCACCCTGGTGCAACTGCACGAAAACCCTGTTTTGAAGGGTCTCAAACACCTTGGTAGATGGCTCTGTGTTTTCTTGTAAAACAACATTGTCAATATTTCAACGCTTAATGTAATGCGACGCATGTATTGCAATTATTTGAGGGTATTCTAATCGTTTTCTATGACTGGGGGATGTGTGTTTAGAAATCGGATTAAACTTGTACAAAACAAGGAGGTCCTAGCTTAATCAAGAATAATGTGGATGTGTGGTATCTCTCCTGAGAGAAACGCAGTGTGTGCAGTGTATGTACATTCCAAATGCGGAAGAAAAATAGTACCAAGAATGGACCAAAGAATCCATGAAAAAATCGTCACAAAAGATAAACCTCAAAACAAACCTCGAGAGAAGACAATCACGACATTTTGATATGTGCCATCTATATTTCTCAGCATGGAAACTCAAAATGGACTACTGTTTTGCATTAAACTTGTACTTTAGCATCATACTTTTCCAAGATTTTTGCAATCAATGCAGACATTGCATACATGTATGTGTGTTTGTATGTATGTTTGTAAGATAACAAAATAAAGATCAGGTTCAATCTGAACAATGGAAAAATCATACGTTGGGGCCCCGTTCTCGTCATCTAATATTGGTTACAAGCTAATTCATCTCAAAACATGGCATGGGTGAAGTTGAACTTGTATTAATCATGGACAAGTAAATCCGATGTGCTTGGTTTTTGAAACACAGCGATGCCGACTGAAGTTGGTAAATCAGAATAAACACATGAATATTTTTCAATGATGCACAAAAGAAAATTAAAAAAATTGAACATGTGATTTGATGCCTCCTTTATGTCGTTGTCAAACTACATCAATGACAGTACTCGTTATCGCGACTTATACCTAGCAGATATGCCAATCTACTGGCCACTGTATGTGGATACAATGTTTTTCTAGGAGCACTATGTGGTTCACCTCGCAACAGGGGCCTTGCCACCACCTTCACATGATAGAAACATCATCTGCCAGATTGATCCGGACATAATGCTACATCACGCAAGTGATGGACGATCAAATGCGCAAAGGACGTTGGTGTTGTTTGTTGATTCAATGTTGTGGCAAAAGGAATTTCAGGAATTTCACCAAGCCAATCCGTAGCCACATAAGCATTGTGGCTGTATTCACCGCAACTATTTGCGCATGAGGTACGTCAACAAATTATTCACATTCAATAGTTTTTTATAAGTAATGCAACCCCGGCTATGGGCCTCTCCACTACATGGTCACCTATCACATAATTGTGATCGGCTATACAAAGCCAGACATGAATCCTTATCAAAGGAAGGGTTGAAATAGGCACCTCGCACAATCATATCCATGAATCATTTATTTATACACAATTCCATTTGTTTACCAATACTTCTAACCCCATCAATAACCTTCCAATTTCTTCCATCTTCTCCTTTGTTTCATAGGATGCATAAAAAATCAGCATTATTATATCTTCCATAGACTCCTTCGCCTTTCATTTTCCCCTTGTAATCCATGTATGCATTGCGTAAAACTTGTTCTTTTTTTGGGCCTGGATGTTGGCTCGCGGTACCAAAGATAGCATCTTTGTTTGAACCCAGTTTTGATCTTCTTGAAAAGTGAATAGGGGCTCAGTCCGAGCTATACAATAACATGATAAGGTCTAAAACATTGGTCTACAGTGTTTCCTTTAGTGGGAAAAAAAGGATAAACGACAGCTTTCCAACACACATTCTAGGAGTGCTTGTGAAGTACACTTGCCGACTCAAGTATTTTGGCACTCGGAAATTTTTGTACATCTCATGAAACCTAACGTCGAGGGTTTTTCCATTTCCAATTCAATCTTTCATCCGTTATTGAAGCAAGAACCTGGTTATAACCCGGGGTTTTGACCTAGTTGATGATGGGCATTGTCCCACGGAGTGTTAGACGACTCAGGGTGAGCTTCACCAAACAAAAAACCCTGATTTCCTTTTCGTGCAAGCAGATGTACAAAAATGGGGACACCGGTTTTTTCCCACGTGAACAACTTATAGGACACAAATCTTGCACGAGAAGTGCTGAAAACCTAGAAGCAATCCGAGACATTGAAGTCATCCTTGAAAAAGCATGACATGGTTTTCATCACAACACAACTTGCAAATGACAAATATCTTAAGGGTACAACGTTATGTGTGCCGATTGTACACACAAGAAAAGTGTTGAACACATAGAATACAAAGGAGCTTTGAGACCATACAAAAAAAACAAAATGGTTTTTGTGACAATGGTTTTCACATTGAAACCTGATGGCAAATACCACTTGTATTGTTTTTGTGGATGCCGTGTGCATCACATTGCAAGTGCAAGTTCCACATCTCAATAACTTGTTAATCTCTTTACAACATACGATGGTGGTGCACCATCGACGTCTCAATTGCACCACCAACAAGCTGATTGCAAGTCCAACATGGGGAATAATCCTTACACACGCCGTGGATGCATTGATTTTTCAGCCACAGAATGCACCATTGAGAAAAGTTCCAGTTGCACTCCAGTCACGGTTGCCACATGCACAAGTCGCATTAGTGCAATAAGCACTCTTAACGGATTTAAGGGGGCACTTAAGTAAGTGTGGATAGTCCAACTAATGGTTGAAAAGAGATAATATTGCATGAAACAAGTGTCAATCACACGAAGCAAGTTCCGATTGCATGAAACAAGTGCCCGATTGCATGAAACAAGTGCTCATATCACAAAACAAGTGTTGTTTGCACAAAATATTGATCAAATGTACATGTGAAAGGATTGCTGGTCGCACTACTAACATGGGGGTCGGATGATACGCTACCGCACGTGCCGAATGCACCACTACTGTGGGTATCGAAATCACCATGGATATGGATTTTGGTTGGGCTAGCCATGTCAATGAAGATGGTACGGGACAGGCATAGGTGTCGGTTGCACTGAAAACATGGGTGCCGATCGCCACATAACACCAAGCTTACTTGTGACATGCCACAAAACCAAGGCATACAATCTAGGATCGTAATGGTTCTAAGAACAAGTAGTCCGACATTGTTCTCTGATGCTATGGAATACGTCTTTTGTCGTTTGAGAGATGCTTCGATGAATGCGAGGTCAGTCATACCGTCAAATTCCTTATCAAGCATATATTGAGAAACTGCCACACACAACTGTATTGTCCAAATGGCATGACAACAACAAAAATCTTTCCTATCCTTGATTGTGATGACAATCTAAAGTTATAGTTATGCCTCTACTGATAGCATTACAAAAAGATGCTTCAAAAAGAGGTACAAGCAATATTCTAACTGACAGGTCACATGTTTTGTGGATGATTTCCTCAAACTTGCACCATACTAATGGTGAGTGCAATCACCCACACCCATAGATGGAACATGCTACAAAAAACCAAGTTGGTTCAACACTTGACCCTCAACATGCACAACTTGCATGAACGTGAAATGTCAACGGGCATGACCGAGCACACGATTCATCCCTCCCATTGATGGATCAAGGTATGCGAATTCATGCGATTGCACTTTGGTCATGCTAATCTGGGTACACGACAACCATGGAAAACGTGTACGTTATGTAGGACAAATGTTTTCACTGGACGTTGGTGCATTAATCATGAAATAAAGCTTCAATCAAAAGAATGAATGATGACATCAGCTTTGTGACAGTTTAATCAAAATGCCATCTAATGGCGACACCATTAGACTTAACAAGTTGTCCTGTTGGTGCATGGCTTCAGTTACGGTAGTCATACGTTCGCTTCCATCAGGCTACTACACCTAAATGGAAAATGCAATCGTCACACGTATGATCTTTGTAGCTCTTTCAAGAAGGTACGAGCTGCCTTGGGGACTTAGCAATTTTCAAGCTATGTACTTGCATGCATTTGTGTATGCCAGAGGTATGGTAAGGCATCACTCATGTTCAATGCAGACATCGGTTTGTAATTGAATGGGTCAAGAACAAGATTATTGGATACAAACCAAATGGCAACATCATTGTCGTTTAATCACTGAGAGAGTGATGAATGTGATATCTAACCGGTATCAACAGTTCTAACAAGTCGTACGAGAGCCTCAAACCGGTCAAAGTACGAGGGAGAAAATCTGTTAGTCACCTGCAACATGCTTGAGATAGAGAGTTAAGAGAACAGGGAGAAATGGATGAGGTACATCAATTCCTTGCTGAGAAAGTGGGAGAGATACACAGGGAGAGAGAGAGAGAGAGAGAGAGAGAGAGAGAGAGAGAGAGAGAGAGAGAGAGAGAGAGAGAGAGAGAGAGAGAGAGAGGGAGAGAGAGCATTGCAACATTGACTAGCTATTGAAAATGAACCCAATGGAATAGAGGAGAATGGACATGTGTGTTGGGAGAGGGGGAGGGGGGAGGAGGAGAAGAGTGTATGAGGTGAGTGTATTGGGAAGTGAACACATACTCTAGTGAAGTATAAAAATGTTTTTACACTTGTGTATCAATTTTTAACACCATTTGGCTCACTGGAAAGAGACATGCGTGTGTGGGCAAGGGTGAAGGGAGAAGGCAAACGGGGGGTCACTATAGGGAAATACACATGTGATGGGTGTGGAGGGAGAGAGGGATAGAGGGAGATAGAGATAGAGAGGGAGGGGGGGATGGGGAGAGAGAGAGAGAGAGGGGGGGGGAGGGAGAGAGAGGGCATTACAACATTGAAGAACTAGTGAAATGAATCCATTGAACCAGAGGGAAAGGGACATGTAAGTTTTGAGAGGGGAAGGGGGGAGGAGAAAAGTGTATGAGGTAAGTGTATTGGGTAGTGAATACATATTCTTGTTTGTACACTTGTGTACTTGTTTCAGCACCACCTAGCTTAGTGGACTGAGACACATGTGTTTAAGACATCCAACTACACAATACACGTGTGCATGAAGATGATACGCTTACCACCTCGACATTGATACACTTGTTCCATACACTTTCCCCTCCCTCCCCCCCCTCCTCCCTTCCCTGTCAGTGGTCACTCACATCAAGGGAGACACCCAAATACACAATACACGTGTGTCTAAATATGATACACTCAATAACCAGACAATCATACACTGTCACATACACTTGACCCGTACACTTTCTCCCCCCCCCTCCCTTCCATCCATCTACACAATACACGTGCATGCATATGATACACTCACTATCTGGACATCGATACACTTCCCCATACAAAAGCGTCATATACGTTTCCCTCCTCGCCCCCTCCCTCCCCTCCCTATCAGTGATCACTCACACTGAGGAAGACATCAAACTACAAAATGCACAAGTGTGTGAACATGATACACGTATCCCTCACACATTGATACACTACCCATACACTTGCCCCACTTACTTTCTCCTCCCCCCCCTCTCCNATACACTCAATAACCAGACAATCATACACTGTCACATACACAAGCCCCGTACACTTCCCCCCCCCTCCCTTCCATCCATCTACACAATACACGTGTATGCATATGATACACTCACTATCCGGACATCGATACACTTCCCCATACAAAAGCGCCATATACGTTTCCCTCCTCGCCCCCTCCCTCCCCTCCCTATCAGTGATCACTCACACTGAGGAAGACATCAAACTACAAAATGCACAAGTGTGTGAACATGATACACGTATCCCTCACACATTGATACACTACCCATACACTTGCCCCACTTACTTTCTCCTCCCCCCCTCTCCTCCTTATCAATGATCACTCAAACTATGGAAGAAATCTCACTACATAACAAACATGTGTATGAATATGATACACTTACCACCCAGGCCGTGATACATTATCCCATACAATTGTCCCAAACACTTTTCCCTCCTCGTCTCCCCCTTTCCCCACAGTATGAAACCCCCAAGAAACTACCACGAGAACATAAGTACGTTTTGTATAGAGGTCCACGTGTGTATGAAAACAAACCAATCAACAATGAATCGCCTCAGCACATAGGACATCTACAACCATCCATGAAGATTTCACACCTATGTTCAAGGAGATCAGAGGGATTTTTGAAGAATGTAACATGAATCACCTGTGAAAATCAATCTTGGTCACCGAGGAGACATGAAGTCAGATAGCAGAGCGACACTCAAGGGGACGTACCAAACAAATGAGACGAACTTGCCATGGTTAATAAATGATAGAACGAGATGCCTTGTGTGGGATTCATCACGCAACCCATGTCACCACTCGCAGCCTAAATGCTTTTTTATCCAATAGAAAAACAGAAATCTCTGAAGTGGGCTACATTGCTTTTTAATGACACTGAAATCAAGAACCGCTGTCCAATCCTGTAAGCATGTATTCTTTTTCCCAACTACAAGGAGCGACAGTTTTCACCATAATGGACACATGAAGTATTTTCCGGTCCACGTATCTAAAACACACATCACAAAATGGTATTCCACACATGTTGCATGCACGTCGATATCACGATTATGTTGTTCATGATAAAGAATTCCTTGGGAAGTTTTATATAGAAAAAGAGTGTTTTCTACAACACCTCAACGAGCCTTTTTGCGTGTACCTTGATGAAGCTAGAGTGTGTAGGCAAACGTTTCAGGAGCACGGTGGACATCTCTAGAAAATCCTCAAGGTTTTACAAAGTGTGAAGGAGAAAAATGCTTGAATTTGCAATTTTCTTGTCAGTTGATTGATTAACTGGGTCACATCATAGGCAGCGGACGAGTTATGATGGACCCAAGAAACTGGAGGTAGTCATTGAGTGGTCAATGCCCACCAGTGTCAAGGTATTCAAAGAATTTCAAGGATGCTGCAACTACGACCCTTTGTTCCTACAGGATAACGCCGTTTTGTTAGTGGCTCTCTCTGATCTCTTTGATAAAACCACCAAATGGAATACAAGAGATTGTGAACAGGTAGCATTCAACTCCTTCAAAATCACTCTGTCCCTATCAATAGCATTACGATTTGCATATCCAAAGGTGGACTACATCACAACCACTAATGCATCCGAATGAGAAGATGGAGCCATTATCCTCCAAGATAGTTGTGGTAGGGGTTTACCTGTCATATTATTCGGAGAAAGCTGAGCAAGCAGAAGGTAAACCACTGGTTGCATACAAAAGAGGTTCAAGTCATCATTCCAAGATGTGGTGGGACTAGCGCGGATACGGAAATCGTACCAATACCCATATGTCAAATCATCTCAAGACCTCGCCAGGTATGAAATTCTGACAAACTCAATGGATGGAGTTTCACGGGTCCAATATTGGCTACGATAGAAAGTAATGACATATAGAAACAAATCGAGCAAATGCCCCAATTCCTTAACCACACGATGGCTCACAATAATATGTAACACACCAATCAAGGCATCTACACCATGAGGCTATTTCTAATATGTTATGGTGAGTTCATCCATTACAGTAAAAAACCAAGTTTTGGTCGAAAGGACCATATCAGCGTCCGTGATTCACTCGCCTGGTTGATGTACCACTAAATAATAATGAGCTTCATCACATGCTATTAGAGGAGTGCCACTGGTCTCAGTGAACCATTTTGCAAAGACATGATGCTCTAGAGCATGTGAAGCAATACTAGTGAGACAAGGTGTAAACCAGTGTCCCAAACTACTACAAGTCTCAGGACGTGAATAAATCTCATATCATACCGATGATGTTTTTTGTGTTTCAAACCTGCTAGTTACATATTTTTTACTACCATATTCTCAAGTAAATTCTTCCTAAATAAGTACTTTTTTTCTCATTTACGTGTTCCATTAAAGATTTGGGGTTTGGGCAAGTCACTAGAAAAATTGCATTGTTCGTGCACACATTTCGCGTATGAGTGCTCTGAAATCAACTTCGGTCCACTTCATGTGTTCTTCCAAGTCAAGTTTTCACTGAGCACAACTCAATAACAGAAGTGCAAACATAAGGGGATGGAAAAAACAAAACTGGATAAATACCTCCACACTTTCCAGCAACGGGGAGAGACCGTAGTGCGCAGATTGACACTCGGTCTAACGACCACCCACGACCAGAACTCAAACTTTCAAAGTTGAAGTCTGAGTACCACACATCTTGTTAGTATTGCTACTTACTCTATTTGAACGATGGGGGAATTCAGTCTTTTTAATACCCGGCAAGTCCTTACGGGCGACCACAATGCTCCCCAATCGCGCTTGTCGACACTATGATAGTGGACCGAAATCTCATTCTTACAGCCCTCTAACCCTCCGACCAGCCTTTTATGGTCTTAAAGCATGAAACAAAACAGTGAGAAACCAAACAGGGCCAAGGTGAGGAGGAGTTTCCATAACAAAGATAGAAGGGAACACCTAAAGCACTTAAGCATGTGCATTCTTACTTGGAACGGAGTATTCCGGTGACACAACCGACCAAACAGAAAGATCACGATTAGTCAACATTGAACCAAAAAATATTTGGAGTTTATATCCAAGACCAATAGGATAGGAAAATAAATACCTATCCTCCCTTAATCTGTAATGGGACAGAAAAGAACCATGCTACTTCATGAAAAGTTTTCCCAATACATTAGAGGAGTTTGATGCAATGCTCGTGTTGGTTGACCAACTGATGAAGAAATATACTTCATCCCAATGACTTGAATGGTCATAGATTAGAGCACACAGTGGATGTTTCTTAGTATCATTGGCTGACAATATGGCGGTTGCCTTCCATTGTAATTAATGGATAGAGCATGGTTACCATTAGATCATGGCAAAATGGGACGATTCGTTGCGGTAGCTAGAGCTATGTATTGACAACCTTCCACACATAGACTATCGGGCAGAGGGAGTACACCAATTACATGCTTGAACAATGGCTATGAACATTGTGTTCACCATGTGGCCTTGACTTGGTGGTCAAATTATCGACCGCCAATCCCGCATACAACTTAGTGAAAACTTGAGCGATGGGTAAATTCATTTTGCATTTGTGTGTGTAAAACTGCGCGCAACTCTAGCACGTTTCCATAGTTTGAGAAACATACCAGCATTCCACATCTAGGGGCAGTATTTCAAAGCATTTGAGATGAGACCTACTTGACACTTGTGAAGGTTCAAGCAAGAGTATAGGAATTGGCCACGAAGCATAAGATGAACACCAAGTTCCACGTCACTAGCAACCTCATACTCATGCCAACGAATGTCATGTTGCAAGGAAAGGTTTGTGTGAAAATCAACCGAAGTGGCTGGGGGTTTTCCTAGTCGAGGAAACAGGAACACCTCATTTTGCAATAATCCACCTCCACGATAGCATGGCTACTTTCTCGGCATTCCACGTCACATTGTACATAGATCCTTGCAAGCATTTCCTTAAAAGAGGCATGGCATTGCTACCACTCGTGGAAGCAGTCCATGGCATTGAGTTTGAATTCATGCATTCTTGGAGATCGTTGACAAGATTAGGTGACAGATTGCCTTGTCAAGTGGTTGTGCAACACTCATAAGACACAGCTGCTAAAAATCCTCAGAGACGTGCTTGGCAAGTGTGTGGAGGCAATGGCTTCTCAATATGGCGGTAAGGCCTTTTGACAGCACAAAGCATAGATAATTGGGCAGATTTTCATAGAATAATGACATTGCAAATTTATTATATTCACCTACCACCTTGTTGGTAGACAAGTCATCTAGTGATAACTTAAATGATTATCATGCAACACTCTATGTAGACTTTGACATTGTTTGAAACTTTGTCATCAAAAGATGTAACATCGTATGTTGCTTTGATGAAGATTCTGAAATGAATATGTCTAGCCATTTGAATGACTGTCCACAATGTTTTCATAACTGACCCTCGAGTCATTCGAATGACTGTCCACAATGACTCTCTCCAACCATTTGTAGTGAATGTCATCAAAACAAAATAACAATACTATATCCACGCAAAGGTTATAATTGCTTATTCTCAATGTCCTCGATGATATACTTCACTCAAATGTGTATTGTATGTTTTAGTGGTTTCATCGTAAGTAAAGAATGAAAGTAGCCAACATGCCACATTTCTCCCCCTCTACTTGAACCATCCTAGTTTGATACAGGATCATGGTTCATATAGATATTGTCACTTGAGCATGGGATATTTGGTATGCAAACTTGAAAGGTACTTGAAGTTTGTCTATGGGGTCTCACCTTGAATTACTGTACATTGTCATTGTGGCCATCAATAGCTTTGCAAGGACCTCAACACCTTTGTGAAAATGGTCTGACAAATTTTACAAAGGACTTCCATGCTTGTTTGATTCCAATGTAGGCAAACAAAGTAGGCAAACCAAGAGCTGCTAAAAGCAACTCCTCGACCTTGGCCTTAGAATTCATAGGCATGCACAAGTTGCCCCTCCTCATCCCTTAGAGGTTGTCGGGAAGGACACATTGCCTTTCCTTGGCCCCTTGAGTTTGCAAGTAGGTACAGGGTACCCGTCCATGACCCTTGGAGGTCGTAGGTAGGCATAGGCTACTTGTCCTCGTCCTTTGGAGTTTGTAAGCGACCACATGTTGCCGATTCTTGGCCCTTGGAGGTGGAAGGAAACCTCATGCTGATTGTCGTCAGTCCTTCGAGGTTGCAACCAACCTTTGATTATCTTTGAGCTATCCTTGGAGGTTATTAGTAGTGCCTAGCAGCCCATGTGTAAACCTAATAGGTTTTAATTGGCTCTTGGCCTCTGTTCGTAATCTTTAGGGGTTTCAAGCAGCTTTAGGCTACCTTTCCTTGACCCTTTGAGGTCTCTGGAGACCCCCAGGTAGTTTCCAACTACCTTTAGAGGTCACATACAGCCATTGGGTGCACGACATGTGGTCCTTGGAGATCGTGGACATCCGGTGTTTGCCCTTCAAAGGCTTCTACCATGCTCGCCCTATATTGCCCTCACGCAGTCCCTTGGCTCTTATAGAAACCCTTGGCATGCTATACATGGCTCTTGGTAGCCAAATTCCATCCCGGGTCTCCAAACATGGCCTTGGCTGACGGCACATGGTCATGGTTAGCCATATACAGCCATTGCCAGTTGTTTACAAACCGTTGCAAATGTGCGCAATCTAGGCTACTTGTACACAACCCCGACAACCCTTACTTGTTCTTGGCTATTGTTTTTGCGTAATTGATGGTGATGTCGGAAGAACATTGTTGTTGTTATAGTTTTAACTGATTTTTGTGAATTCTATAATAGTTGCTTTTGTGCACATGTTGATGCTTGATGGGACGTCCGGATACGCTAGCCAACTTGGAACTCCATGAGTCTCAATGGGTAGAAACCCAGGACTCTTGGTGGATACAAAATGACCATGGAAATTATTGGTGGGTGCACATGATGTGGAATAATAAGGTTGAGATGACCAACCATTTTGATGCCTGTGAAAACATCCAAATGAGTGGCAATCAAAAACACTCATAAACATGCTAGGTAGTTATGACAGTGGACCCTCAACGCATTGGTTGGGCCTTTTGATAGCACAAATCCTGACTTATGTGGCATATGGCAAGTATGTATCATTCATGGATCCGCCTGCTTGTTGCTAAGTTGCCAAATAACATCTTCTAGGATTTTTAGGTAGTAATGTATACATACTAAAAAACTCCACAATACTTCATCAATGCAACATAAAAAATGTCGAATCCATGTGGAAGTTACACGTGCTTATCCCAAATGTGCGAGGTGATGTTCTTCACACATGTGCAAGGTTTGTGTTATAAGAATTACAGTGTAGTTTTTATGAATGAAAGTAGCTTATGTGCTACGGGTATGGCTAGTAGCTTTCACACTATCGTTGAGAGCCTTGTGATAAATTACATGACATACGGTCAATCGATTGACAATTGTTCAGGGTGGCATGGACCTACACCTCGCAATGCATCCCAAGCTTTGTGCATGACATCATATTCATGGTCCACCACTTGCCATCCTTTTATGTGTACGCTCTTTGGTGGTGGCCATTCTGGCCAACTTCACTGGCATGTAATGTTTGGTTCTTGCAATTTCTGACAGGTTTGACAAGTTTCCATAAGTGTCAAGAGAACTGTTGCGAAGCATGGCAACTTTCCTACACTATTTGGTCAACTACATGACGGTTCTCATTCTTTGAGAAGACACCACTCAACATGATTGAACGTCCATTGCTTTCCTACGAGGTTTCTTCAGGAAAACTTTCATGACCCATCTTTGCACAAACTATATGCATCATATTTAAGACTTAAACTTGCCATGTTATTGTTTCCACGCATTTATGCATGTGGTGAGTAGTTTTGACACTTCTCATTGAATCACATTTATGGTTTATTCCTAGTTGTTTAAGTGTCTTATGTTCCTTTGAAATATTNTGAATGTCCATTGCTTTCCTACGAGGTTTCTTTAGGAAAACTTTCATGACCCGTCTTTGCATAGACTATATGCATCATATTTAAGACTTAAACTTGCCATGTTATTGTTTCCACGCATTTATGCATGTGGTGAGTAGTTTTGACACTTCTCATTGAATCACATTTATGGTTTATTCCTAGTTGTTTAAGTGTCTTATGTTCCTTTGAAATATTTTTTTTACACAAGATCAACATGTTTATATTCCACGCTTTACTCCACATAACACAATCAAAGTCCCAACACTTGTCATTGAAGCATGCTCACTACAATCTTGGAGGAAGCAGAGCACACGAATTCTACCTTGAAAATCATCTTCTTCTATGTTTTTCACCATGTGTGCTTTTCGTGCCGTAGGGGGAAGTACCACTTCCAAAATCGATGGGTTCTCCAAAGAAAGGCTATGGGAAACATGAAAACCCTTTGGTGAGAACAATGATCGGGGTTAAGAACATCGTATTGATGGACTTATCAAAAACTACATACATGGATAACTTTAAAAGGCAGTGTAAACCCCGTTAAGTTCTTTGACAAGAATGCTAGATCTTATGAAAGGGAATAACCCTTGATAATGTCGTTAAACACCCACGTTTGTATTGGTTAACTGCTCACAAATGCATCATGGAGGCCCGTAGAAATTGCACGCCCCTTTCTTGGTAACAAAATGTTGCTTCCTTCTCTCTTGTGCACACTTCATAATTCATCGTTAAAGATCATGTAGGCCTATAAATGGAGATAACATCCACTTCCTAACCCATTTTCCATCCCTTATTAGGTGGACCCTATCCACGTCACTCTTCATGCCCACCCATGCGCCAGAGCATCGTAAGCTTTAGAGGAAAGTTTTTGCCCTTGTATTTCTGTCCTTGGAGGAACAAATGACTAGCTTATCAGGTCATCCATCAATCCCATCACATTGCTTCTCATAGAAATTCCTTCCCTAAACCATGGTATACAATCATGTTTTATAGTGATATAACCTATTTCCATCTTGCGATACAGATTGGAGAAATATCTCCTAACATGTAACGTAGTTGGGCCTTCGTTTATGAGAGACACTAGATCCCTGTCGCAGAGATGTGCAAACCAAGATCTTCTTTTGCTCAGTGGTTGTCCATACCCATATGCAAATTTACCGAATATGTTTGGGCGTCTGTCCCCTCGTAATGTAGTGAAGAAAATTAAACATTTTTCCCTTTTGTTTTCACCAATTGAACCCTCTCTAACAACGGGTTGAGCTGTTCTTGAATGGCCTTGTCCTTGACACAATCCACATAACTACATAACTACTTATAGGCCTTCTCGAGCCCAAACCGCTACATAATGCCTGGTTCATTTTTAGTTCCACCTTGCCTTATCTCACTTAACAAGAATACTGGGTGAAACATTTCCCCCCATGTGCTAAGATCATTTCCATGTCTTTGTTAGCCTTCCAAATATGTTTTTGGCTGGTTCGTGAGCTATTTTGTGCAAGAAGCTCAAAAATCTCGTGTACGGACCTGAAATATACTACAAATCAGGTTGCCTTGGCCCTTATCTCTTGGGTATGGGTAATGAAGACCATTTCATGGACTATTTTTCTAATATTTGCCTTGAGTGTGCTCCCTTCAATGGAGGTTTGTTGCACCTTTCCCTACACTCCTTTCATTGTGTGTAGGATGAGTTTCCTTTTGTCCTTTATGGCCAAAACGTTGTCTTCTTAAGAGGGACCTCAGTGCGTGAAGGTGGTGTATGTGGCTAGTGCAATTGATTACTATACAATAGTACGCCAAGAGTACAGTTACTGCACCTTTTTGTCTTATGTGTCTCATCACACCTTTTGTCTTGTCTTATATGGTTAAAGGAGTTCCTTCTCAAAAGGGACCTTAGTGCGTGTGGCTAATGTATGTGGCCAGTGTGCTCGATCGCCATACAGAAGTACACTAAGAGCGCACTCAGTGTGCTAGTTTTTCTCATGTGTTTTATTACAACTTCTTTATTATCTTATGTTCCACAAAAAATCTCTTCATAGAAAGCCCCTTAGTGCGTGGATCTAGTGTATATGACGAGTGTGCCCTATCACCATGCACAAGTACGTGAAGAGTGCACCCAGTGTGCTTTTCATCCTCATGTGTCAGAAGCCACTTTCCATCATTTTTTGTGTGGATATAGCTTTCCTTTCTTAAGAGGAATGTCAGTGTGTGGGGCCAATGTACGTGGCAAGTGTGCTCATCACCATACAAAACTAGACTACGAACACACTAGGTGCAGCAGTTATCCCATGTGTCTTGTCATGCAGTCATGTTTGTTGTATTTGGGAGCAGATTCCTTTTAAACTACGTTTTAAATTATGAAAGATGAGGGATAACTCATATATGTTTTTCCTTTGTGTTGCTTTATATACAACATGTTTATGTGATTTTTTGGGTCCATCGTGATTGTTTTTAACAAAATCCACAAGAATGAAAACACAGTGTACTTCAATGTTATACCTACAAAATTGGACCAGTGTTCAATCTGTTGTCTTTGGTCTTTGTAGTTTCTTGTTGGTAGAGTGTTTTGATGGATATATGTATGACCAAAACAGTCTACCAATGTTAAACTTGTATTGATTTCACATGTCACATACTATGCATTCTATTACTTGCTTCCAATATGACCACTTGTCCCCTTGCATTGCTTAAAACTTTACTGTTGTCTATTCGACGAAGACTTTTCTGCACAAGCCTTTCAATTGATTCATTGCTCGAGTTCTCGCAAGAGTTTCTAGAAGCCCCCAACAATACGGTGTAGTGCATGTGAGGACTACACTCTAAATGAGTGGTGAAGTACACTTATCACACACTAAGTGTATGGTCGCCTTTGGAAGCCAAGGCAAAACTGGTTGTGCCAATACATGACAGGTGTTATCATTTTCTCCTTGCAATCCCTACTATATCAATTACAATCCGCAAAGATCAATGTTGGAATGCCTTGGAGTTGTGATGTAGCGAGAGCAAAATATTGACGTGCTTTATCCTCTTTGTAGGCATGGCTAACATTTTTAACTCTTTGAAGTAGTTGGGAGAGAAAGGTATGGAATTATAAAGAAGGAAGTTTTTGGCTAATGTGGAAATAAGTACTCACAAGAAGCTCGAAGATACGATTGAAATAAGGGTTTAAGTGCTATTGGGCCTATACAAGAGAGGTTGAAAACGTGTGTCAAAGAAGAGGTTCTTCACTTAAGCCCAACAAAATGCTCTGATGAATTTCATTATCATATGAAGCGGCCTATGTATTGATAAAATATTATTTTTACTTGCTTCTATCTCAAATGTTACGCGCTGTTCTCTGATAACCTAGCTGTAAGAAAAACAAGACTCTCTGGAATACCTACAAACCAGCCATTCAATGGGATATGGTGGTTCTCATGCGTCCTTCTCATTTTCATTTGCACAAGGGTTGTCCATTCATGTTATTTTTGTTGCGCGTTTCATATGCACGACCACCAAAGTTGCAATAACTTCGTGCTACCATGAAACGGTAATATGAAAATTGTTTCTTTTCATTGTATATTGACAAAATGTTTTTTCAATAGAAGACATAATTACAAATACTGACCAAAAAGGCTAAGAGACAAATCAAAGGTTTTGTTCATCCCCTGCCATTCTCACTTCTCTGCAAAAACTCTAGTTATTGTTCTTATCTATTGACTATGGAGAGACCATCAGTTGGCAAAAGAGTTAGGAAGGGTGTGACCAGCCAACATTAATGACTTTTCTCTCTTGTCACTCGATACATATGCTGAGACCTAAAGAATGAATCTCCAATATTGAGATGTCAAAGCAATATCGACTTCGATAAAGGTGAAATGGGTTATAGATCGGATGGCAAAAAACATGACCGTATACTTTCAAGGAGAAGATTGTCCGTCGTTTCTGGCTAATTATAGCAGAAGAATGCTATAAACATAACGTTCACTCTTGACACCAATTTTGAGCGTTGATATAGTTGAACATCGTGGATTGTTGGCAAGCAAGTGGAAAACAAGTGATATTCTGATATATGATCAATAGTGTGCTTTGTATAGGATTAGTGCAGGTTTGCAAGGAAATTGAGCTCGCTAGCCCATATACTCTACATCTCAAAGTAAGAGGGGTTTGATCGGATAGTGTTGGCTTGACTACTGATAGGAGGTTGCAACGCCATGGTGTCCTTGACAATCATCAAAATTCAAACTAAGGGTTGGCGTATTTGGCAATAGTGGTAGTTTTGCGACAGTTAGAAGAGAAGCTCCACAATCAGGTCATGTCAAAGAAAATGCATGAATTGATACAGAGAGATAGATTAAAGACATTGGGATAGTATTAGGTCATAAGTAAACTCAGACTCTTGTGCCTAAAGAAAACTCGACATAAGTACAAAAGAACCCAAGAATGACATAAATTTAGGATCTATGCAAAAGATTTATCCATAGATTTGATGTTTAAGCCATGGAGATAGAGAGGGAGAGAGAAGGGGGGGGGAGAGAGATAAAGAGAGATGAGATAGGGAGAGAGGAGAATGTAACATAAAGAGAGGAAGATATGAAGAGAGGGATATTCATAGTAATGTATATTCACATGTGTCTACACAGAGAGAGAGAGAGAGAGAGAGGGAGAGAGAGAGAGAGAGAGAGTGAGAGGGAGAGAGAGAAAGAGACAGAGGAGGGGAGGATAGATTGAAAGGGAGGGTGAGAGGGAGAGAAAGAGTGATAATTGGTAAGATAGATATAAAGAAAGAGAGGGAGAGAGAGAGAGAGTGAGAGAGAATTGTTTTGTGCACTTGTATTTTGATGCATGGTGCTATTGCATGGCGTACAATTGCATCAAAAGAGCACAGTAGAAACAGAGTGCATGATCTGCTTACTACTGGGCATGAATGTTATCTCTACTTTTATACTGAATAAAATCGGTCATCTGCTTTCCCTTTGGTGTTGGTCCGGTACATGGGCATAGTACCCCACCATTGAACAAGTGCCTTGATTTCTAGGCACAAGATGCCGTGTTCAACTCATTTGTTTTGTTGGTCTTGAGGTATCATGCATGCCTTCCTTGGTTGCCACAAGAGGCATGCATCTAACGAGGATGATAGTCTGTAAAGGGCGTCAGTTTGAATATGTGTTTGACTCCTTACACAATGTTTTCCTAGAATTTGTGTTTCGCGTATCCATGAATGAGCACATGTAAGAATTCAAGATGGACTGTCTCTTATTCTATGGCCCCTCTCAAGCTGTTTGAAGCAAGTCTAATCCATGTTCCATGTTTTGTTTATTACAAAAGTTGCTTATCCGATCTTGTGGTACGGCATTTTCTCATGTAGTGGAGTTCCTATGATCTCGCTTTGATGTTATAGTAATGGATAAAAATCTTAGACACAATTGGCTTGAGACACTCAGCATTGATCCATGTTATCGGTTTGCATCCCAAGATGAACATGAAAATCAAGGGGCACCATTTATCAATTGTTTGAGGGTTGCTAAAGCCCCATAGCTATTACCTTTAGCAACAACTATCCTCAAATGCATAGTTTTCAAATGAACTATTGATTTTCAAATTACTAATAAAAACTTTTGCTTGTCTTTGAGTGGCATCTCGATGGCATCCTCACATTGAGCCACATCATGACATGGACAATGTTACTCCAGTTCAGGAGTATAAACAAAACAAGCTGTATTCATGTAAAGCGTGAAATGATTAAAAAGTGCTTTCCATACATACTTGACATGGAATTCAAGATGGTAGTTCTATATGTTTTACAACTATATCCTAAGAAAATAATACAAAGAATGAGTAGATTCTCATCAATTGAATAAAATAGTAGATAAAGGCCTTCCATGTATGTAAAAGAAGTCCCCTTTGTACTTTTCATGCTAGTTTTTGTTAACAATGGAATTATGAAAGCGTTTTTATTGATTTTCACAAAACAATCACATTCTTGAATATATTTTGCATCAATTGTATGTCATTATGAAGGGTTTTTGTCAAAATGGTATTCGTGGGCTTTTTGGAAGAATGATCAGCGCATTTAACCATAAACATAGGATTTGTTCATGATGCAATACCATCTTTTATATGTTTTGCATTAATCCACCTCCAATTCTCTATAGATCCTAAGATTTGATATCTTGGGTGAGTTGCCTTGCTGGTCTACCCAAATACCCTTTCTTTCTTCACTTGACATGAAATTGTTTAGATGAGAATTATGGCATGGGCCGAGCATGTTGGAGGTTGGACGGGATGGGTGGAGGGTCATAGACGGTCGATGATCATGGTTTCATTACAGTGGGCAGAGTTTATTGTTTTTGTTTTTACACTTGCATCATAGTGCCAGGGTTCACATCCCTTCGTGGACGCTAAAGGTTGGTGCAATCCTAGGTGGGAGGGAAGTACCATGGGCCTACCTCTCCACATGGCTTGAACCAATTCCTGGCCCATGGGTGGCTTGATGGGATGGGTTGAGAATCGAAGACCTAATATCTCCTTGATTATGACCTAGTGGGTCAAGCTTCACATACGTACGTGTTGTAGGAAGCTTGCTCAAGCTTCAAGTACATTTCTTCAGAGAGTAAGTAGTGACCATTCTTCCCCAACTGAATTCACGTGTCCAATTCCATGATTTTTGGTTCCTTCTTCCATAAAGAACCCATGTATTGAGTCAAATAAGCAACCATTTAGGTTAAATTCTGGGCAATATTTGAAGTAAAAGGATTGATGTATGGGAACAACATCAGAGTACAAAGTGAAGGCCATGTGATTCATAACGACCAGTCACAAATTGTGACTGCACTCAACCTGGCTTTGATCCGGATGTACCATGCTTTCTCCTAATTTCGGATAGCCATTTGCAAAGGGATTTTGTTTTGGTTTATCTAAAGCCACTGGGGTTGAAGTTTTGCACACTTGCTAAGCCATTTTTAATCATGGATCTTTATGACTTGGAAATGTTCAAGATTCAAGGTTAAACATGCACGTTGACAACCTCTACGTGAGTCTAAAAGACCAAGATGAAGTGATCAAGGTGATTTGCGCTTGCCTCTCCATCTTTGAGATCTTGGTGAGAGTAGGAATTGAGCCTAATTGCTTTCAAGATTCATTTTGGAGGGAAATTCTCACACTGGCTACAAGGAGATAACCTAGTTATGCAAGAGGTGTAAGCTTAAGGGCCATTTGCATTTATCCTCATTTAGCTAGTGCTAGGATGATAGGCGAAATATGAAAACCAACAAAGTTATATAAGTGTTCATTTTGTGGGAAACAACTCTCACACTGGTGGTGAATGAACTTGGGGGCAAGAAAAGGGCGTTTTGTGGTAAAGGAAAACAAGCATATTGGAAGTTCATTGGCTGTCCAAATTGAGCTAGTTGCAAATCTCTAAGAAGGGCATGTTCAAGTTGCAAGTATACAAAAAATCAGTTTTAGTGGTGTTGTTAGAATTGCACGAATAAAGGCAAGTCTTTTGACGATGCAAACAAGAATTTCAACTTGGCGCTGGGTCATGCAAACATGTCAACTTTGTAACGAGGCACACAAAAACAATAACCTTCCGAGGGGGCACACAAAGCATCCATTTTTTGAATGGGCACAAAGAAATGTTAAAAAGTAATCTTGTCATTTTTGGATGGGACACAAAATTGAAATTTGTTTCTAGTCGTGTCACATCAACACACTATATTGACCAAAGCTCTGTACTATTCACTCAATTTCGTATTTTCTCTACACGTATAAGTAAAACTATACATTCATTTTGAAAAATGAATGAGTTTTACTGGATTAATGTTTGACATATCAAGAACTCAAATGGATTTCTTACCCCTTTTTCCGTGCGTGAAGATGCCATAAAATCCTTGGCTAATACACGCATTCTAATAACAAAAAAGAATGGTTTCTTTAAGGGCAAAAAACATGCCACATCTTGCATGACAAGATAGAGTTGTCGCATTTCACAAAGAGACAAAATGTGTATTTCTTGATTGGGCATTTTTGTTTTCAAAATATCATGAAAAGTATTCCATTACGTAGCATAATGGATGGTCACGTGGTATTGTGAGTAGAAGAGAAGGGGTAACAACAATGTTTTGTGGCAGTTCCACGGTGACCGGTTGAAGGAGCCATGTGTTTTGAGCGGGGTCACATGGGACTGTGGGCGGTGAGACTGGATGGTTTGAGGGTCGGTGACCTCAAAACATCGCGGATTGGGCCTAGTCGGCCAAGGATTTCGTTGATTCTACTACATTGGTATCAGAGCTCTAAGGCTCGAATTCGATCTTGGGATTACCGGAGATGGCGAGGCGGCTCTCACTGTTTTTAGGGGAAGTGAAGCTTGACAGTGCCACCTTAAAAAAATTGAAGGATTTACATGGCACGAGCGGGCTCTCCTTGGACAATGTGTAGTGAGACGGGATGGCTTGAGGGTTGGAGATCCTCAAGCACCGTGGTTTTAGCCTAGTTGGCCAAGGATTTGGTTGAATATGATATAGACAAAGCCTTATCACAAAAACTCGTGATTGGAACCAAAATGGTCAATAACACACTTATGCATGTGTGTAAGAAGGATAGACCAAAGAAAAAAGCGTGGAATATGTTCCAAGATGTTGTTAAAGAAATACCTGATTTTTGGTGCCTAAGAAAAAATCAAATAATTGTATCGTTTTGGGATTTGACATCATTTTCTCAACTTGAAAGTGTGACATTCTTGTGTGGCCTTTCAAAAACCATGCTAAACATGGTTAATATATGTGTCAAGAGTGCACATTAGCTAAGGTTGATAGTGATATCTTCACAAAAGCAACAAAGTTAGTGAAATCCAATTGAGGTATTTCTTTTTCAAACAACGTTGATCAAGTGAAACTCTTTATGTTCGCAAAAATGTTTTATATGTGTACCTCTACACTAAGGGAAACTAAAAAAAATCTGTCTAAAATCACAAACGTTTGGGTTGATGGTGTGTGTGGTGATGTTGCGCAAGCAGAAAGATGTTCAAAATTTGTGTGCTCAAGTGGAAAAGTGATATTTTTCGTGCTTCGTCTGAGTGTTGACATGTATGCTTGCCCTGTCAGATAGTTGACAGGTTTGCAAGTCCTTCATGACGTTGAACTTTCTTTGTGTTCCGCCTGAAACGCGACATGTTTCTGCGGAGCCTGCGCAAGTAGTGCTAAAATTGTGTTTTCCTTAAGAAGTATCATGCCTCTCGAAGCGCGATGTGGAAGCGCATAACGATGCAGGCGGTCACCCATAAAACCAGGACATCATTTTCGTCGACGCCCGTGAAATATCGAAACTGTCACCAAACCGCATGAAAATTCTCATCTACCCAACTGAAAGCTCCATCCTCCAGTCTCTGAGTTTTGAAATAGTCACCTATCGAGAGCAACTTGCCTGAATGTCTGGAATAAGAACCAAGAACATTGTGGCGTTTCAGGGATTTGGTCGAACCGGGCGGAGGTACCGCGTTATCCGTGGATTCTCTGCGCTCCCTCTGGATTCATCAAGTCCTGTCGGTTGTGTGTTGCACTAGAGTCGGTTCAGCAAGCCACAAACCGTTTGTCGTCTATATTACAGTACAACTACTTTCACAAAGAAGGTCAAGAAACGATAAGCTTTCTGTTGGTGCGGTTGCGTTGTGAACGTTTTTCTTGCGTTCGTGCACTGTGGTTGACTGGAAAAGGTGGTCAACCTCTAAATGACCAAAACAGCAATTCGCGACGCATTGCGCAGGGTGAAATCCAGGACGTCAGGATTATCGTGTATCGTCAGGGTTTCGTTGACGTGTTCGGTCATTGACTCGAGTAGTGAGAATCATGTTTTATTGCTTGAACAGAGAAGTTGAGACAAAACCGGTTCTGCTGGTAAACGGCTTGTAATGTGTCGTTGGGCCTCCTCAACGATGAATTCCAGCGATGGGCAGTCAGTCCTGTCCGCTGTGATGAGGCCTTACAGTTCGTCCACGTAGACTAGCTCGGCCCTTCACGTCCATTCGTCCGGAAGAACTTTGTCATTCCCTTGCTCAGCGATCCTGGCGGGCCCCACATGGCACAGCAATGGATGAACGGAATCTTACGAACAATCCCCGTTTCCACCAATGACGTGTGAACGTCCATAGTTGGAAGCTCGATGCTCGTCCGCAGTCGGGAGAAGGTCAATCTGGACCTGACCGCCTGCATCTCCATCCTGACCAGCAAAGAGATGAGGAAGTATGCAGGGTGAGGTGTTTGGACTCGGAAAGTCCTCCAACAAAAGGTTCAAAGAACTGTCCGATAGCGCTCAACGATGGATTCCAGCGTTTACCAGCCGCACCCTACATGCTAGAAAAATCAGACAACTCGATGGCAAGCTCGTTCGATGGATACCAGCCCTGCTATCGACTCGATCCTATGCACGTTTGCGTCATGTGGTTTGTGAAATGTTGATGATTCGTTTGCAGAAATAATATCGGAAAACACGAGATAGGAACTGTCCGACAATCGCTCAAATTCTCTTTTGAAAAAAGTTTACCCCCCATCGTGTTGTATGTAGTTCAAAACGGGGGAGACATGCTGGTGCTCCGAAATGTCGGTGCCCGAGCCCGACATGGATGTTCCATGGGTTTCCGCGCAGCCTGCGCAACGCTAGCAGCACCGCGACGTTCGACGTTCTTTCAAACGCGTGATGACGATAGACGTCTAGGAATACTCAACCTATTCGTTAAATCTCGAGTGCGTCACCATATAAAGATGGAAGAAGGTGAAGGACTTCTCTGATCAGTTACCGTACTAGCAAGTGAATTGATCAGGCACTTGAATTGTATTCATTCAATAAACGATGCACAGCCTTTGTGTATTTGACACAAATCCAAAATCCCGGGTAAATATTTGTCACAAACACAAAACAAGAACTCATGGCAAGGGCTCAAATCCTTTACAGAACATCCAACACACGAATTTGAACTTTGGAGTTCAAATTATCCATCGGCATCTCTGGCCATGCGCGGCTACCCTTTGGCAACGTACGCAAATCGGAAGACTGTCGCCCGAACTTGAACTGATACCAGACACTTTTTTGTGCGAGACATGACATGGACGAAAGCAAAATTTGACACAAATTCAAAACATGATGTAGTAATTCGACCCAAATTCAAACACATTGCTTTACAAGTATTAAAGAATAAATTTACGTGCCAGTACGGTACAAGATCAAAAGAACCGATGTGCAGCTCCCGAACATCCCTGTCCCTTTCAATCAATGAAGGAAGGTTAGACGAAAGACATGTATAAAAGGACCCAAACAAGACAATAGAAAGAGAATGTGCATAAAAAAGCTGTTAACCAAAGACATTTGTCATGCCCTAATGTCAAATGAATTACATATGAATAGAAGGTGAATTTTGTTTGAGCAATAAACGCGACCTCATCATGTTCACATCACAAAAATTCAATAAAAAAGACTAAAATGATATCCATAATTTACTCTTCTGATGTAAGAAAACATCAAGTGAAACATCGTGGTAAAAAACCTAATTTCTTGAAGTATGGGTACGCATTTCAGCACGAATTACATGATATCATTAAAATTCACAAGCATATAACACTCAACCAATTAGGTTTGCAATTAAACTTTATAAGTTGCCAAGGAATGCAATCTCTACGTATCCAAATTAAAATTCTTCTTCTAGAACTTGATGACGGTTGAATTGATGATGTATTTTCCATTAGCATGATAACACTCATCATGATGGTGCATTCATCATGTTTATAGAGCAGTACGACAAAACGAGTGTATTATTCAAATGACTCTATACACGACTTGGAGGATATTGTAATACAGGTGCATTTGTCTTTTGTAACCATGCTTACCTTAGTTTGTGTTCTTCTTTCACCAATCATGAATTCACGTCTGTGATAACAGGTGTTGGATGAAGAGGAAGTCTTCTTAAAGATAATAGTTTTGGTTCTGAAAACACCATTCAAAATTTAAGATGAAATTTTACTCCATGACGAAGATATCAAACTTCACCAAAAATTAAAATGCTTCATTCTTGCTTAAATTAAACAAGTAACTATTTTTCTAAAATGAAAGACATTTTTTGCTCAATATTGTGTAAGATATAATGACATGATGAAGATGTAGCCAAGGATGAGATTGAAAAAAAAACTTTCACTTCCTTAAGTACATTAAAATTAAAAAAGAGTAACCAAAGATCTTAAACTGTATTATAGGTTAGAACATTTATTGGTGACCTTAATGAATGATATGTGAAGTAAAAAATACAATTTCTCTAGGCATTATGAGAAGACAACAGTAGGACTAAACAATTCATTTCAATGATGGTGTTTTTAGTTCTACTTAATCATAATGAAATTGAAAGTTTCATGAAGTATACTAGGAAGAGGAATATTAGAAACTAATAAATGTTGAAAAACTTCAGTAAGAATGTGAGATCTGGATGAGTATTTTATGTCAAAGAAAACATGATGTACCAAGTGTAGCAGAATGATAATTCAAAAACGAAAATCCCTTAAATTATTGATGTGACAAAAAAGAATTCCAAGTGTCGTAGGGTCATATTGAAATATTTTTAAACTGTAAACGTTTGAGAACAAATTATCTCAGGGAGGTTGAAACCTTTGGAACACTTGATGTTTTGCTGTATGTTTTCAAATTAATACTACTAGCATTTACACTCAAGGGTTATGAAATGGGATTCATGAATTTTGACCATTTTTGTATGATGTTATTCCAAAAATGTTAATTATTTTATCATCCATGCCATTATTCGAAGATGTGTTATAGTGTGGTTTTTTGTACAATGGGATTAGGGCAATTTCATGAAAACTTTTAAAGGGATAGAAATCGGAGGTAGATATTCCTTTGATTGTTTAGAATAGATGTTTTACCTTTTTGACATTAGTAGGTGTGGAGTTAATAGAAGAAATAATGTTCACATTCAAGAAATCTTTGAGAATACTCTTGAATTCATCTTTAAAGTGTTTTGGCCAAAGGACAGTAATCTGGAGACACAAATGAAAAATGACAATTTCTAGCCATTTTACACATTAATTATGAACTTAACTTTATTGGATCAATTTTTTCTTGAGAATTTGAAGATGATTATCGTCAAAATCAAGAGTTTTCTGTGTATGAATCTTCACTCAAGTTTCATTTGATACTACACAAAACATTAGAAATATAAAAAGCAATGCTTTTTTAGCATTGAGCCACAAAGAAGATTACATGTCTCATACATTAGGCCAATTTCTTGTAATAACATGAATTTTAACGTAAAGGGACATAGCTTTGTAATACCAATGTATTTGTGTGAGGAAAGGTTCACACTTGAAGACATGCTTGGACCTCTTGTTACTTGCCCTTGAACTTGCATGATCATTCATTCATTCTATTTGTTTCATTACAACTCAGAAATGTTTTGGAATTTGTTTTTGAAACTACATCATGTTAAGAGCAAATGTTTTCATGGCCAATAAAATTATTCATTAACATAAACATTGCACTGAGAGGATATGTGTGTAGCATAAAATATGTGAGAAACTTATGATTAGCTTATAGACTCTTGAAAGGTATTTAAACTAAATTTCAATAGGTAAAAACACTTGTTATGTAACTATTCAGAATGTAGAAACTAAAGGGAGGGAGTAGAAGTTTCTTAGTATGTATCATAAGAAAGTATTAACCGGTTATTTTCATTTATTAATTTATGGTCCACAAAATGACACATTGTTTCTTCTTGCATGAATAGATCAAAGGGACGTAGACTTAATCCCGTATTGTTTGGTGTTATGTGGTTATAGTTTATTGTATGGACATCCTTCTAGAAAACAGGAAAAAAGATTTTCCAAATCCCATTTAAGTGTGAAGTTTTCTTTTCAGCTTATCATAACATTGTGAAATCCTAAAACTAGACCATGATCATCTTAGACATGCATTGATAGTGTTATGGATGATATCTCAAGCTCCTCCATTGAAGTTGTCGTTTGAGTTTGCAGAATGTTGTCTTAATCCACGTCAAGGGTTTATCCACTTCGACAGATTGAGTGGGAATTGCCATCAATGACCAAAAGCTGGGACACTCGAATGTTTTGAGTCTCCGGAGACCCATTTCCGTTTTTAACCTTATCCTTGGCTTTAAGAGCCAAACAGGGGGTTTTCCCCTTAATCTCATGTATTCGCACGAGTTCTCTGGTTTGGAAACTCATTTTTTTTCTTAAACAAAATTGAGTTTTGTTTTTGACGCGTTGGCACAAAATTGTCGGCTGCAAGGCACGAACGAAGATTTTGCATCGACTTCTTTTTCATGCTTCCCTCATCCTCTCCCTCACCTTTACTCCCCCTATCCCTTTTCCTTGCTTTCTCTCTTGTAAGGAGGGCAAGGGGGACAAGGGCACAAGGCCATGAAGCCTCGCCATCAAGGTCCTCGTGGCCCCTTTGTAGCGGATCAGGCTGAGGCCGTGATCGGCGATTGGTGGCTTGTCTGTTGGTGGCTGGCTGATCACTTTGTTGGCCGTCGGCTATTCGGTTGGTGGCCTATAAGCTAGCTGGCGGCAAGAAAAGTTCGAGTCGCCCACAAGCCATCACTGACACGACGGGTGGTGCACAACCACCCCTCGCTTTAGTGAGTAGGGAGGGCCAAACCGGCCCTCCCGCTACATTCCTCCCCACTTACCCGCGTAATCTTTAATTTTGATATCAAACATTTATGAGTGATCAAAATTGAATATGATATTTCTTTCAACGAATTTGAAGGATAACAAAAATAATTCAATATGTGATTTCATCGAATTTAAAGTGTCATTTGAATTTTTAAGTTCTCTTGTTTTCGTGGGTTGGATGTACCTTAGTTTATAGATTTCTGATGTGTGAGCTCAAGAATACTCATGAAAAAATCTTTTGTGTCATTCTGTTATGATGCCGCGAGCGACTGACTTGATGAGAATAACTCGTCTCGGTCGTGCATGATAGGGTCCACGTACATACGCAACATTTGTTCCAGCATGCAGTTCATGCACTTTGTTTGTCCCTGAGTTTGAGGGTGAAACGTTGTCAACATTGACATAATGCCGAAGTACACATGCATCATTTTCTAAAACTAACTAGCAAAATTTGGATCTGCGTTGGAGATGATGCACAATGGCAAGCTGTGGTACTTTAAGACACCCTCAAAGAAGAGGCAAGCAGTCTCTTATGTGTTTATACTAGTGGTTTTAAGAATGAAGTGTTTTATCCTTGTCAAATGATCCATAACCACTAGTATTGCATTGTAGCCAAGGGCCGTGTTTGGAAGAATTGTGATGAAGTCCATGCTGACACACTCCCATGGAGTTTGAGGAATGGGAAGCTATTGAAGGAGTCCAACAGTCTTCATACTACTAGCCACATTCCAAAGATATGGGTCACATTTCATGTAGTACATATGGACATCGACACTCCATCTTGGCCACCAATAGTGGTCGGAGAGTCCTTAACCTGTATTTCTAGGTCCCACATGACCAGCGACTAGTGAGTCATGATATTTGGAGATAATTTTTGCTTGAAGGTCTCGAGTTAAGCCCTACAACTTGTTTTTTGTTCTAAAAGATTCCTATGGCCTCCACCAATGTGTACTTTTCCAAATTCTTGTGAGTATTAAAACCAAGAATCCACACAATATCCCATATGCATCTTGTTTATAAAACCGTTCTGGTGGATAATCTCTTGTGGTGGTTACCGCAGAGGTGTAAGGGGATCTGGTGATTATAAAATTGTTATTGTAATTGCCGTAAAATACCCACCAACCATGGTGGTTGCTTTAATTTCCATGGGATGTCGGCTTAATGGACCGGCCAAATTGATGAGTGTTTTTTGATGTTCCCATGTGAACAAGAATCACCTCAAGGTTTCGCTCCAATGCGCCTGTTGTTCACACATGTCCAGTTGTGTTTGGAAGAACACCAGTGGACTATGGTCTGTCATGAAAGTCACATCCCCTTCATTACCTTTGAGGTAACACACTACATCTTGAAAGCATGTACTACTAGAAGAATTTCTTGATCCCCAGTTGTGTATCACGTTTTCCTAGGGATGAGCTTCTGGCTCTCATACACAACTAGATGACTATTCCACATGAGGACGACTTCGATTCCTACTACTTACACATCACATCAAACCTCCCACAATTGCTATGGATCCGGAAGAGCTAGGACGGGCGCTTTGGATAGAAGCTCTTTGAACGGTAGAAAATTGTTCTCTAATGAGCTGTCCATTCCCGGTATTGTTCGTTTTGCATGAGTCTGATTAGTGTTTTGCTACCTGGGTC
Organism: Penium margaritaceum; assembly: GCA_023375785.1. Lineage (NCBI taxonomy): Eukaryota > Viridiplantae > Streptophyta > Zygnematophyceae > Desmidiales > Peniaceae > Penium > Penium margaritaceum. Next base: position 115,177 of record SZWC01003130.1, on the reverse strand, counting down.
TTGTACCCTTGCATTAACCGTTGAAAGTTGTTTGTATGGCCAAGGAAAGATTGAATTTGTTAAACATTTCCGGGTGTGGCCAGGTTAGAACGGCTTGGACGTTTCGTGAATCGACACGAATGCCGTTCTTGCTGATGATGTGTCCAAGGTATTCGAGCTCTTCTTGTGCAAACTTTCACTTTCTCACTTTTGCATAGAAGTTGTATTTCTGAAGGGTTGTGAGGAATTTGCGTAGATGTTTTATGTGCTCTTGTATTGATTTGGAGAAAACCAGGATGTTGTCCAAGTTAACCAAGACAAATCGACTGAGTTGCTTGGAAAACGTTTGGTTCATTTCTCCTTAGAAGGTTGCCACGATATTTGTAAAATCGAAGCATAACACTCGAAACTGAGCGTGTCACATGTGCGTTCAAAATGTGGTTTTAGGTACATCATCTTTTTGATGCAGATTTTTTGGTACTCCTGAGACAAACTCAAGGACAAAAACACCTTTCCCCCTTGGAATTGGTAAAAAAGGACCACAGTCCGTGGTATAGGGAATCAATTTCACCGTCAGCTTGTTCAACGCCTAGTAATCCACGCACATGCTTAAACCATCATTCTTTTTGTTCACAAAAAGGATCGGCACACCGTTTTGTGAGCTACTTGGCTCCATTTATCCTTTTGCAAGGTACTCTTTGATTTGTTGTTGGGCCTCTCGCCTTTGTAGTGGACATAGGCGATACATGGGTTTGAACGGAGGGGTAGCCTTTGGTTGCAACGGAATCGTGTGGCCCATGTGTCTTTCTCGTGGATGCGTAGCCGGTGGGTTTTGGAATACATCTGAGAACTCCGTCAATAGAGATTCGATCTCTTGTGGTGTGTCTTCATTTACGTAATCCTCCACGTTTTGATACTGAGCCTAGAAGTATTGACAACCTTGTCAAATACGTCTCTTGACCTTTATCGCAAACAGGATGGCATGGTCTTTGAGTGAGGTTGGCGATGATTCCACACTTGGAATCAATGTTAAGCGACGCTATCCTTTTCTCAGCATCAAATGCTTTGGTTTCAAGCACATTTGTGCCTGGTTTTCAGAGAGCCAGGGATCGCCTAGCGCCACCTCAAATGGGTGAATATGGTCAAGTAATTTCTGCTTCACACTCTATGTGTACCCTTGAATGCATATTTTTGCTTCATTTGTAGCGATCATGGGTACCGTACAGTCGTCACCAACGACAACTGCGCAACATGATGGCTTGTACTTCAGGCCAACCTGTCGAGGAAAGCCAAGGCTATCAAAGGAGTCATCTCTTTTAGTGTAAGCAAGTATGTTCAATGGAGCACCAGCTAGGTGTCTTTTGAACTGCAACGTCATTTTTCCTCCACTCTTTCAAGTGAATAGGCTCGACGATGACAAGCAGAGTTTGTGATACACATGGATTCTAGACGGCGGACGTTGCAACTCCCATGATTCACCTACTCTTGTCCACATCATTTTAAGAACGTGTGAATTATACTAGCACTTCATGTCTTTAAAATTCACCGGGTTAAAATCGTCACCTAAAGGTACCGTGCGCGTGATTGAACTCATCGCTTTGAGGGCATTTCCTTCAGTCATTATGTTATACAATTCTTGCATATTGGTCGGTGTTGCCATCACTAAGCAGGTTTGATCATGCATCTCGTACGGTGATGCAAGATTTACCAGGATATGTCGATCAACAAGTGCAAAATGAGGTTCAATGAGAGGGGAGAAAACAACAGAGAAATTTGAACTTGCAAAAAAGTCAAATAATTTAACATCCTTCTCTGAAAACATGAACCCACACTTGTGATCAAGTTTTAGCCCTGAGTTGTCCCTCTAACGTCACTCAAGGGTTGGGAAAACCTGCCCCAGGGCCTTGTCCGTTACTATGGCCAGGCCCATTGCCGCGACCGTGACCTTGTCCAAGGCCCTTCCCACGGCCTTGTTTTGCAGATTTTCACAAGTTCTCGTGGTTGCGGCTAACGCCACGGCCTCTTTTCCACCACCAGCAGCCTCAGGGTAATGAGCCTTGAAGTATTTGGGCTGCATGCAGCTGTGGCATAGTCCCTTGCGGAAGGCCGTGTTACGACACCCACGTGCAACCTAGAGCTCATCATTGTCGCGGCCAAGCTTGTGGTTTGAGGGCTTGTTCCCACCAGTCTTCTTGGCTGAGGGGTTTGACGACTGCTTGCCCTTGACCCTGCCGCACTACTTAGCCATCCCTCTAGCTAATGTAGCCTCCATTTGTGCATCGTGGCCTTGGTGTGCATGCCCGTTCGGGCTTGCATTTGAGGAATGCTTCGGGTTTGCTGAATGTACTTTTCTCATGTAGTCTCATAACGCCCTCAAACTTGTCCACTCTTGGCCAGTTGCGGTCGTGGTGGTCTTGTCCTACAGCTTCTCGTTGGCAACACCATTGCGTAAGTACTGTAGCAGAAAGCACTCTTGGTACTTGAAGGTTTGGGTACCATCACTCTTTGTGAAGTTTTTGGCTTCCTCCACGAATGCGGTAAACTTTCTCAAGTAGGCGTCAAGCGAGTTATCAAGCTGCAAGATGTCCTTGATCAGGTGGAAGGCGTGCTGCACCTCCTTACGTTAAGTACACTTCTTATGTATGATTGCGTAGAAGGCTTCCCACGACATGGGTTGCCACTCAAGGTGAGGCCTCTGCACACTCCACTGCATAACCACGTTCTTAAAGAGCTTTTCTTTGAGCCGAGTCGTGGAATGATCACCCCATTGAGTGAGTGGACCCTTGTGGATGCGTAGAACGTGCTTTATGCAGTTTGGCCAATTGTTCAGTTTCTTGCCCTTTCAAAAATCTCCACACTATGGAGGAAGGGCATGTTCATGACCCGCCTCAAAGTTGTCTAGGTAGGCAAGTCGTCACTAGCATTGGTAGTGACATGCATAGCTGGGGCGTGCTGCATTTGTTACTGCATCCGCATATCGGTCATGATCTCCAATGCTTTGTCAAGGTCATTGCATCGGCGGCTTACCTCATGGGCGACTAGGCGTTGTAGCTGGCGATGACGGTCAAGGTCCGGAATGCTTTGTCCGATGTGGGCCCGTAGGTTGGTGAATTGAAACTTAAGCTTTGATTACGTTAGAGCATAGGCGATAGCCTCGAGGGCTTTGTGTTGTCTATGCACCTTTCCCTTTTGTAGGAGGGTACGGTTTGCATACATGCCTCCAAGGAGTTCCACCTTTTGGAGGAGTCTGTCATCAGCAAAGATGGTCAAGTGGGCGCTACCCTGCCCCATTGTGGCCACATCATAGGAAGGCGGGTCCGGTTCCACACCTTCAATTGGTGTCGTACCTCTACCTTAGGTGGTGATCTTGAGTCGGCCCCCCACTTCAGCAGCAAACACAGCAAGCTTGTGGCGACCATCGCAAACGCCTTCGCAACATCGTCGTCTGGTGTGTTCTCGCGGGAACTTTGTGCTTAAGTATTCTTGGCACCCTTGTTGCTCTAGTCAGTCTTGTTGCCCTTTGCAACTTTAGGCAATTTGACGAGGGCCTTGAACTTCTCAAGCAATTGGCTCGAATTCGTCGCACAACAATGGCGATTATTTTGATCCTCATCGCCCTTGCCATTGTCGGCATTGTGCTCTTCATTGGGGTCCCCCTCAGGGAGATCCTCCTCCATTGCGTCGTCTATCGCATGGGGGTCACCCATGTGCGCGTCGACGTTCTTGTCTAGTGCTTTTGCGGCCTCTGCAGACTTCTCGGTGTCGTCAAGGCTTGCGTTAGTTGCCTTTGGCGGCATGGTTGCCTTTGGTTTGGCAACAGTGCTTGCGGCGGCGGCTCCCATGACTTGGAGTCCGTCAAGGGTGCATGGTAAGACCTTCACCACCTTGCCCTTGTTGGTGTTCGATGGTCTGGTACTTGCCATCTCGTCGTCCGTGCACCTAGCACGTGAAAGACGTTGTGGGGACCATCGCACAACTTTGGGGAAGGATCGCCTCCTTCAAACTCCTTACTCTCATGATCGTTGAGGCAATCATAAATTCAACTTCTATTGTCCTAGGTTGCCACGTTGGCACAAGGTCGTGCTTTGTGGAACTAGATTTCCAAAGACGTGACTCACGGTAATTTAGAAGAGCTAGTACCCAAGAAAACAGAAAATCAGAGTACAAGGAAATGACAAAAATAAATGTGAGTGCTGCTCACAAACTAGGACAAATAAAAGGGAAAGAATTTTTAGCAATTCCTAGTAACTCCTTCACTCCCTCATGTAGCTTCTTTTCCTCCCTTTGTCTTCTGTCCTCCTTGGTCTCATCTTGAGACTTCTCCGCCCCTTGCGTCCTTTGGCGACATCTTCCTTAAACTGACGGTGTTGGAGTATGGTCAAGACCCTTCAAGGTGACACCCTCCTTCTTTTTAGGGTATTTTGAGGCTGTTAGAGTCCTTGGTATTGGGAAAGGGAGGTGTCCCAAGTTTTTTGGATGAGGGTGGGGGAAGTAGTCTTTGACAAGGGGAGGATTTCATAGGTTTTTAGGGTGGGAACTCCCCATCCCACCATACAAAAATCATTCAAGCCCCGTGGAACTGAGGAGAGACTAGAAGGAAGTGGCTCCACTAAGTAGAGTTTTTTTCCAACTCTCCAACGAACTTTACGGCGCTTCAATTCGGGAAGTATTGATGCCGTGGTCCCTACTGGCGTTTCTAGTACTGCTTGCAGCTACTGGCGGCATTTCATACATGGCGTAGCCGCCGTTTCCGTCGAACCCTTGGTTGGGGGCTTTTGATACAACCATAACGGGTAAAGTATCCAGCTCTTGCTCTGAAGTCGTTGTCGGAGTTCGCAGAATGGCATTTTTAGTTCGCGTTAGAGGTTTACCCTTTTTGTAGGACTGAGTGGCAATTGTCATCAACGACCTAGAGCAGCGAGAATCAAATGTTTCGAGTCTCCAGATGCCCATGTGCGTTGTGAACTTTAGCCTTGGTTTTCGGACCCAAACGAGGGTTTTTTCCCTCGAACTCGTGAATTCGCACGAGTTTTTTGGTTTTGAAACCGATAGTTCATCCTAAACGAACTTGAGTTTTGTTTTTGATGCACTGGGGCAAAATTGTCGTTTGCAATGCACGATCAATGATTTTTCTCCGACTTCTCTTGTGCGCCCTCCTCATCCTCGTTGTCACCCTCACTCCCCCTGTCCCTCGTCCTCGCTTGCTTGCTTGCAAGGAGGGCGAGGGGGGGCGAGGGCACGAGGCCATGAGGCCTTGCCCTCAAGGCCCTTGTGGCCCTTTTGCTTCCGATTGGGTTGAGGCCACGATGGACGGCTGGCGGCTGGCCGGCTGGTGGCCGGCCGGTCGCTTGGCTAGCCGTTGGCCGTCCTGCCGGCCGGCAGCGAGTTGGCCGGCGGCCATCAAAGTGCTGGCCGCCGGCTAGCCTTCGCTGTCGTGAGGGTTGGTGTGCAACCACCCTTCGCTTCAGCGAGGAGGGAGGGCTGAACCGGCCCTCCCAGTACAGATGTACGTATTTGTTTCTTGAGCCTTCGAATGTTATAATGTCGATGCACACCTCTAGTGTTGAAGCGCGGTAGACCTTAGTTATGCATGGGCAGTATTACTCTGTGCATGGCTGTTAAGGGAGTAGTCATCTATGTTTGCTTGACGCAGAGGACAAGCAACACAAATTGTTCTTTTATTATCTCTGCTGCGTTGCATCTAATCTGGCATACGCTTACGATTTTACTCTTGTTACAAGAGAGGCAAAAAGTGTATACGGGCGCGGCTGGTAAACGCTGGAAGTCGTCGCCAACAACCACTTGCAACAGAATTGGAACCTGCGCGACAATTTCTTCCCCAACTCTGTTGGATTCCGTAGTTGGGGCCTCGACGATTTAGTTTTAAGTGGTGTTTTCAGAAAATTTAAAGGCAGATTCCATCGCTTGGTGCCCAGGGCTCGCAGTACATTCGACAGCGAGCAAAGCTCAATTTTCTTTCTCCACGATCCATCGCTCCAANCCCCCCCCCACTCGTATCGACGGAGTGAGCCACGCGCATCCCAACAACCGCTGAACCCTCGATTGGAGTTCAGCGGACGTGTGGCTGCCCAGGGGTGTATGCGGCATGTTTTCCACTTCGGCGGTCACTCATCGAGCAGGGGGATGTCCATCGATCCTGCTGAGATTCTTCTTTCCTGCTACATGGCTCTGAACGTTCGTGTTTGTGCATATGCATCGGTATGACATCCCCAGCCGACGGAATTTAGTTAAAACGGAGAAAAAAAGGCGACGCTCTTGCAAACATCGATGTGCCAACATTCCCAGCCGCATTGCGAAAACACAACGCCAACAACGATTTTCGGCGTTTACCAGCCGCGCCCTACGTTTGCTTTGGTTCCCTCTGAGTCTGCCCGCCCCGAATACGAGCTACTTGGTTCTCCAGCACACACCGCACGAGCAAGCAGTCCTGGTTGGTCAATTGTCCATTGCCCCGCGCCCAGCGTCAACGGCGTCGTCCAGCTGTGTGTGGCTTGTTCGACAGCCGAGCTAGGTCTGCGCCCACTTGTCCAGGGTCTATGGTGCCGGCTGCGCGCTGGGAGAGCAAAAGCGACGGGTTCCCCTGTGGTAAGTGTTCACGCCGCTCGTCATTCGCACCGCAGCCAAGCTTTCATCGTCAAAGTTTATCGGCGTCCACCGTACAAGCTACGCTTCAATAAACCGGAGTCGCTTTGTTCTGTTTCAGGCATCCAGGTATCACGGTGAGCTCTCACATGCAGGGCCGCCTGAGGGGCTTCGCTGCGCACGGGTTCCCTGAACGCGCACAAGAATTACCCCACTGAATTAGGTTGGGCTCCAGCATGGGCGGCAGCATCAGCATTGCCAGCACCGTCAGCAGCTGCCACAGCCGCAGCAGCAGCTGCATCCGCAGCAGCAGCAGCAGTAGCAGCAGCAGCAGCGACTGCGGCGGAAACGGCCTGGGGTCCCCAGCAGCTGCAGCGCAGGCGGCGCATGCTGCAGCGGAAAAGTTTGGTCGCTCAGGCGGTGGAGGAGAAACGGTCCTCCTGAACACTGCCGGAGGCTGCTGCTGCTGCGAAAATGTCGTTCGGGACAACTGCGACACCACCAGCAAATTCGGCTGTCACTTTCTTAACAGCAGCCGCAGGAACTGCAACTGCAGCGGAAGCCGCGACGAAAGTAGCAGCAGCAACAGCAGCTGGTGCAACGCGACGAGCATCGGTTCTGAAGCCCGCAGCATCGCCTCGGTCGGTAGCAGCATCCATAGCAGTAGCAGC
>SZWC01003130.1:90920-103089 GCA_023375785.1 Penium margaritaceum | reverse complement strand
AAACAGAAACTAGGCAGCAGGTTGGGGCAGCAGCGTTGTTGATGCAGCGTGCGGGCTTCCACGCTCGTTGCTTAAGTCAGCTGCCCCCTCAGTCTGCTGCTCTAGAGTCTAAGTCTAGAAGCTCTGGGTTTGTTACTCAGAAGTGTGCGCGCCAGTGTTAGCGCCAGAAAGCAGCTGGAAACTGATAGTAACTGATTAGCAATGAAGAATGAGACACAATGGGAGACCCCTCCAAGAACTAGCCTCCCCCCCAACTCTGTAGAGCTTGTTACTCAGTTCACCAGCCAATCAGAAAATAGCTGTTTTCAGGCTGTCAGGTTTTCTCGGTGAGGCGTGCAAGACAGCTGACAGCCCAAAACCCGGGCGTCGTCCGTTTTGCCTGAAAACTGGACCATACCATAACATCGACGCTGCAAACGCAGCCGTGCGGTCAGAATCAACTAGAAAAACAGTAGCAAGGAGTTATGACTGCCTGAACCCAGGCAGTGCCCACGATGGTTTATGCTGCCGACCAGGGCCATGCAACATGCAACAAGGACCCTAGGCAGCGCATGATGACGCAGGCGCGACAAGACGCGCTGGACGCATGCAGACAGAGACTTCGGTGGCAGCGACCGTCGGCAGCGCGACCGCCGAGGAGGCGTGCCGATGGAGCTGAACACGTCGTCGGAGAGAGGAGGCTCCAGCGACCTGCGAGAAGACGTCAGCATGCGTCGGCTCCACCGGATGACACTCCATCAGCGTCGAGTCTTGCCGTCAGTCATCTGCACGCTGATGTACACAAGCCGGGAGGACACAACAGAGCACAATGAGCACAAAAACCAACACTCCCCCATGACTCACAGGCATAGTGCACATGGGCAGGCAGAGACACGGTCAACAAACAGACTCCCCCAGGACGCGCAGAGACGCAGGCAGAGACAAAGAGGGCAAGTCACGGATGCACACCGACTAAACTCACAGCCTTCTTGAACGAGTCACGCTTCAGTGCCTTGGTTAGGAAGTCAGCCAGCTGCCGTGGTGTCTCAACCCACACGATGCTGATGCTGCCGTCATGCAACAACGAATGCACATAGTGATACTCAACATTGATGTGCTTTGTGCGAGTGTGATGTACACCGTCATTGTCTGCAATGGCCATGGCACTCTCACTGTCACAATGCAAGGTGATGGATGCGACAGACTGACGCAACTCGGACAACAGACGACGCAACCACACACTCTCACACGCGCCTGAACCAAGGGCCACGTACTCAGCCTCAGCAGTGCTGCGTGCAATGCACCTCTGCTTGCCACTGCGCCAGGACACAGCTGTGCCACCGATCACGAAGATCCAGCCTGTGCGACTCTTACCGTCTGGACTGCCAGTCCAGTCGCTGTCGGTGTAGCCCACTACGACGACGGACGGCTGGCGGGGGAACATGAGACCTCGCCAAGGGTTCGAGATGACATAGCACAACACTCGGATCGCGGCCTCGTAGTGGAGGTGACGCGGCTCCTGAGAGAACTAGGCCAGGAGGTTGACGGCGAACGCGATGTCTGGACGCGTTGTCGTCGCCAGGAACATCAGTGACCCGATGATCCGCAGATACGTGGTCACATCATTTGACTCCCCCACAATAGCTGGGTGAGGACTCTTTAGCTTCACCTGGCCATCGGGTGACATGGGTGAGGAAGCGCTGGACACGAGCGGCAGGTCCTCGGCGAAGCGAGCTGACAGGGTCTGCACATAGGCAGCCTGGTGGACGTGTAAGATGCCCTGGGAGCGGTCATGCTCGAGCTCCATGCCCAGGAAGACTCGGGCAGACCCGAGATCTTTCATCTGGTAGGCGGCGTGGAGCAAGTCCTTGAGACGCTGGATGGCGGCCGGGTCTGGTGACGCAATGAGGAGATCGTCAACGTATACCAGAACTGCGGCGAAGGTCTGACCTCGTGGGATGAGAAACAGTGCGGGATCAGCGGTGCTGCGCTGGAGGCCGCCACGGAGAAGTGTGGTGCTGATCTCCTGGTTCCACCACCGATGGGACTGCTTCAGACCATAGAGGGCCTTCTGCGGCCGCCAGACTCTCCCAGTACCGTCGTCGAAGCCTGGGGGCTGCACCATGTAGAGCTCCTCACCCTCTAGTGAGCCATGGAGGAACGCGTTGCTCACGTCCATCTGGTGCAACTCCCACCCATGCTGGGCGACTAGGCTGAAGAGCGCCCGGCTAGTGGAGAATTGACGGACAGGGGCGAAGATCTGGTCGTAATCGACCCCAGGGATCTGAGCAAACCCCTTTGCTATGAGGCGGGCCTTGTACTTGTCCAAGGACCCGTCAGGCTTCCACTTGCACCAAAAGACCCACTTGGCGCCAATGGCCTTCCGACCTGGAGGGAGGTCGACGAGGTCATACACGTGGTGCTGCCGGATAGCAGCGAGCTCCTCGGCGCAGGCAGCATCCCAATGTGCGGCCTCAGAAGAGGCTCGAGCCTCGCGTAGGGTGGCTGGGTCCTCTGGGCGTACTGTGGACCGGGCGGAGAGGGCATGTGCATCACAAGCTCCAGGTGGGATGCGGGTGAGTGCAGCCATGACGGCATGCCGATGCTCATGATGAAGCATGGCGTAGCCCAGTGCAGAGCCCGGGTAAAGGTCGGAGATGATGGTCGAGGTGGTCAGGCCGAGAGCCTTCGTGCCAGGTCCCGACTCACGACTGTGGGAGTGGAGGAGACACGTGGAGCCACAGGGGGTCGAGGCGCCACAGGACATGGTGCGACGGTCTGCGCGCTCACTGCCGGCCGAGGTCGGAGGCTGCCGCCTGGGCCATGTGTGTAGCGCGACGGGGCAAGAGAAGGCACTGAGTCGGATTGGCCAACGGAGGCAGACGGGGCGCCTGGCTCGTAGGAGCCAGCGGAGGCGACTGGGGCTGCTGGCCCGGAGGGGCCAGCGGACACGACCGGGGCTGCTGGTCCGGAGTGACCAGCGGAGGTGACTAGGGCTGCTGGCCCGGAGGGGCCAGCGGATGCGACTGGCGCTAGATCAGAGGGGTCAGTGGACACGACCGGGGCTGCTGGTCCGGAGGGACCAGCGGAGGCAACTGGGGTTGCGGGCCCGGAGGGGCCAGTGGATGCGACTGGCGCTGGCTTAGAGGGGCCAGCGGACACGACCGGGGCTGCTGGTCTGGAGGGACCAGCGGAGGCAATTGGGGCTACTGGCCCGGAGGGGCCAACGGACACGACCGGGGCTGCTGGTCCCTCCGGACCAGCGGAGGCAACTGGGGCTGCGGGCTCAGAGGACGCGACAGGGACTACCGGCTCAGAGGGATGGAGTGCTGTGTCTCCCGGAAGCGGCAGGGCGGAGGACGGATTCACCACTCCCCCATGCGACGGGAGGGACACGGACAAACTGGAGCGGATGAGGTCGCGGGGAAACAGGTCCTCGAAGAAGAGGGCATCGCGGGACTCGACGATGTAGTGCCGGGACGGGTCCCAGAAGCGCCAGGCCTTGGACCGACGAGACACACCAAGGAAGGTGCAGGGGCGGCCGCGTGGGGCAAGCTTGCGGCCCTGCTGTGGGGCGGGCAGCCACACAATGGCTACGCATCCCCAGACGCGAGCCGGGCGGAGGTCAGCGCGCCGACCGCACCAGTGCTGGTAAGGTGTGGACTGACGGGGAAGAGGACCGTGGGGAATCCGGTTCCAGACCCAGGTCATGCAGGCCATGGCTTCAAAATAGAAGCCATCGGACAGACCGGACTCGATGCGCATGGTGCGAACGGCGTGGGCCATGGTGCGGTTCCAGCGCTCGGAGATGCCGTTCAGGGCGGGTGTGTAGGACGCAGCCGTCTCATGGTGGATGCCGCGGGAGGCGAGAAAGGCCGTGGCCTCGCCCATGTACTTGCCGCCGCGATCGAAGCGAAAGCGGCAAAGAGGGCGGCCACACTTGCGTTCCGCAAGGACAAGCCAGTCCTGAATGGCCCGAGCGACATCGCTCTTCTGCCGGAGGCAGAAGACCCAACGGTAGCGGAAATAGTCGTCCGTGAGGGTGAGGACATAGCGGCCATGTTCCCCGACGGACGCGGTGGGGAGAGGGTCCATAACGTTCGAGTGGACCAGGTCGAGAGGGGCGGACGCACGGGAGGAAGACAAGGGATACGTGGATCGATGCATCTTCCCCTGAGCGCAGTCAATGCACTCAGTGGGGCACGAGAGAGGGAAAGTCTCTGGGTCAAGGCCCTTGGCCGGCTGGGTGCGGAGCATGCTGTCAATGGCGGCGGAGTGGACGTGGCAAAGGCGGCGGTGCAAGAGGCGGGTGTGCTGAGGAGAAAGCGTACTGGTAACAAACACATGGCCTGTGGCGGCCGACGAGGCAGAGACGGGAGAGGAAGAGGAGAGGCGAGGGACATGCCACAGGTTGCCACGGGNAGAGGGGCGGACGCACGGGAGGAAGACAAGGGATACGTGGATCGATGCATCTTCCCCTGAGCGCAGTCAATGCACTCAGTGGGGCACGGGAGAGGGAAAGTCTCTGGGTCAAGGCCCTTGGCCGGCTGGGTGCGGAGCATGCTGTCAATGGCGGCGGAGTGGACGTGGCAAAGGCGGCGGTGCAAGAGGCGGGTGTGCTGAGGAGAAAGCGTACTGGTAACAAACACATGGCCTGTGGCGGCCGACGAGGCAGAGACGGGAGAGGAAGAGGAGAGGCGAGGGACATGCCACAGGTTGCCACGGGCGGTGGCATGCAGTATGACAAGACCAGATGTACGCAACGACACAGTGCCAACACCACGCGAGTGCACAACGTCCATGCTCATGCGGTCAAGGGCAGTCACGGAAAGAAGGTTGAGCTCGAGACCAGGGACGAAGAGGACATCGGTCAGAAAGATGTCACCGGTAGGACCACGGAAACGAACTACGCCAACGCCACGGACCGGTAACACTTGTCCGGAGCCCGTCCGGACACCGGAGACATCGGCAACAGGGCCAAGCATACTGAAGGCCTCGTGAGAGACCGTCATGTGATGCGTGACCCCGGAATTGATGATCCAGGTCTCAGCAAGGTCCTGGACAGGAGTCGCCAGATCGTTGACGGTCACATGACAGCAAGCAAGGGACGCGGACGCGGTGGAAGGGGGCGCGAAACGAGACTGCCAATCGTCAAGCCACGCAATGTCGTCAAGGAGTGGGGTGGAGGAGTCCACGGGAGACGACGAGACAGATGAAGAGACGGAACAGGATCTCAGCTCAGACTCCGTCATGCACGGCTGGGCAGGAGGGCAGGAAGGGACGCAACTCGCACTTCCCTGGGGAGGAGGGCGAGGCAGGCCAAGCTAGAGCGCGATGTACTGCTCCAGCTGACGCTCATGGGAGGATGGCCCGGGAGTGTAGGCAGAGTGCGGAGTCATAGCGCCGGAGCCCAGGTAGTAGGAGGACTGGGTCGGCGAAGGAAGTGGAAGCGCCGACGGATGTGAGTAGTACTGCTGCTGCGGGGGTGTCTGCAGGACAGGCGAAGCTGTCGGAGTGGCCGGGCTACTGGACGAGGTCGGAGTGTCAGGGCCAGCAGTAGCGACGGCGGCAGAGGTGGGACGGCGCTCCCGCTGGCGTCGCAGGGTGGCGATGACACGGGCCTCGTCCGTCGGCAGAGGGCATATGTACCACCCGTGTCCAGGCCGACCACAGTTGTGGCAGACCGAGCCACCACCGCTGGACCCGGTCGACGTCTGCTGCTGCTGCTGTTGCATCGGACCCTTGCTTTTTTTGTTCTTGCGCTTCTTCTTTGTTCCCGACAACGATGAGGTAGCTGTTGCGGGGGAGGCGACGGCCACGGAGGCACCGGCAGGGGAGGCGACGACAGGGGATGCAAGCGCCTCCAGGCGATGGAGTTGGGACTCCTGTCAGGCTTCCTCAACACGGAGGAAGAGCTCGTATGCCCAGGGCATGAGGGTGCCCTTGGCCGCCATGGTGGAGAGGACGTCCTGGGGGTAGTGCACAAAGACTTCCGCGTACGCGTTGGTGGCGCCGCGCTTGATGGTGAGAAGCGCGGACAGAGGGGGCAGAGCGGATGTGCCGAGACGTTGAAGGATGTCCACTGCCCGCTGCCAGTAGGCAGTGACCGTCTCCGTCTCCCCCATGTACAGGGAGTTGAATTCCCGGAGCAGACGACTGATTTGAGCGTCGCTTGACAGGCGATGGGGCCTGGTGAGGACATGCCAGGCGGCGGCCGGGTCTGGAGGGACGACAGTGAGGAATTCGCTGAGGAAAGGCTCAAGGGCCAGGCGGGACGCCGGAGAGGCGACTGGGACTAGGGCACGAACGGCGCGACCAGCGTCATACAGCTGGTCGGCCTGGGTGGAGTCATAAGGGAGGGTGTAGTACATCCATAGACCCTCACCTTACGCCCAAATCCGGAAGTTGAGCTCCCAGCTTGGAACTGCTCGCCGGCCTGAAGCGACGGCGGCGGCGTCTCAAAGTCCTTTTGCCTGTAACCGGCACCGAGAGTGGGGCCAAGGACGGAGGTCACTGTCTGCTGTTGGCGCTGAGTCTGCTGTTGTGCCAGATAACATGTGGCAGCAGACAGAGCCGGGCTGGCGTGTCCTGGAGGGACAAACGACGGCAGCACACTGGTGGCAGGCTGGGAGGCTGGTGGTTGTAGCGCGGCAAGCTGCTGCGTCAAGGCGGCGAGCTGGTGCTGAAGAGCCACGATGGGGTCAGGGTCGCCGCCGATGACACCAGTGGACTGTTGTGACTGTAGCGGCTGCTGCGGCTGCAGCGGCTGCTGCTGCTGCTGCTGCTGTCGCTGCTGCTGCTGTAGCGGTAGCCGCTGTTGTTGCTGTTGCTGTTGGGGGGTGTCCCCGTTTTTTGTTTGTTTGTTTTTTTTTGTTTTTCCTTGCTCGTTGTGAGCTTGTTACTCGCTGCTCGTAGCGAGTAGCTCGCTGCTCGCTTCGAGCAGCGGGCTCGCAGGTGTAGCAGCTACTGCTGCAAGCTGCTATAGTTGCTGTTGCTGCTGGGTGCTGCAGTCGGCTACTACTGCTGCCGCTGGCTGCTGCTGGCTTCTGCATGCAGCTGCTACTATCGGCTGCTGCTCACTGCAGCGGCTGCTGCTGCCGGCTGCTACTGCTGCGGGCTGCTGCTGTTGCGAGCTGCTGCTGCTACCAGCTGTTGCTGTATGTTGCTGTTGCTGGCCGCTGCTGCCACTGCTCGCCGCCGTGGCAAGCTGCTGCTGCTGCTGGCTGCTGCTATCAATCCCACCTAAGGGCGTTGTCGTGTGCGTTGTCGTCAGCAGGGGCCTGACATGGTCGGCCGCTCACCTCCTTGCGTCTAGCGTGGGGGTCAGTGCTGCCGGAAAAAATCCGGCAGCATTTCCCTTGGCCCAGTGGCCGTGGGAAAAATTTTGACGCCGCCACCAGGCAGGTCAATGCTGCCGGGAAAAATCCGGTAGCATTTCCCTGCACTGGCACGTATGGAGGTCCGCCGGCGTTGGCTGGCACCTGTACGTGAGTCTTCTCCTGCTGCTGCTACGCTCTGGCTCTGATACCAAAACATAAACTAGGCAGCAGGTTGGGGCAACAGCGTTGTTGATGTAGCGTGCGGGCTTGCACGCTTGTTGCTTAAGTCAGTTGCCCCCTCAGTCTGTTGCTCTAGAGTCTAAGTCTGGAAGCTCTAGGTTTGTTACTCAAAGGTACGCGCGCCAGTGTTAGCGCCAGAAAGCAGTTGGAAACTGATAGTAACTGATTAGCAATGAAGAATGAGACACAATGGGAGACCCCTCCAAGAACTAGCCTCCCCCCCAACTCTGTAGAGCTTGTTACTCAGTTCACCAGCCAATCAGAAAATAGCTGTTTTCAGGCTTGCAGGTTTTCTCGGTGAGGCCTGCCAGACAGCCGTCAGCCCAAAACCCGGGCGTCGTCCGTTTTGCCTGAAAACTGGACCATACCATAATACCGACGCTGCAAACGCAGCCGTGCCATCATAGTCAACTAGAAAAATAGTAGCGAGGATTTATGACTGCCTGAACCCAGGCAGTGCCCACGATGGTTTATGCAGCCGACCAGGGCCATGCAACATGCAACAAGGACCCTAGGCAGCGCATGACGATGCAGGTGCGACAGGATGCGCTGGACACATGCAGACAGCGACTGCGATGGCAGCGACCGCCGGCAGCGCGACCGCTGAGGAGGCGTGCCGATGGAGCTGAACACGTCGTCGGAGAGAGGAGGCTCCAGAGAACTGTGAGAAGACGTCAGCGTGCGTCGGCTCCACCAGACGACACTCCATCAGCGTCAAGTCTTGCCGTTAGTCATCTGCACGCCGATGTACACAAGCCAGGAGGACACAACAGAGCACAACGAGCGCAAAAACCAATAGTTGATGCCGCGTGGGGGCTTCCATGCTCGTTGCTTAAGTCTGTTGCCCCCTCAGTATGCTGCTTTAGAGAATGCGTCTGGAAGCTCTCGGTTTGTTACTCAGAAACGTGTGCGCCAGTGTTAGTGCTAGAAAGCAGCTGAAAACTGAAAGTGACAGATTAGGAATGAAGAATGAGCAACAATGGGAGACCCCTGCACTAGTGTGGAACTTGTTACTGAGCTAACTAGCCAATAAAAAAAAAGTTATAGACCTATTTTCTGGCAGGCGGAATTTTCTCGGTGAGCCCTGCCATACGTCAGAGAGCCCATAAATCGGGCGTCGTCCGTTTTGCTTGAAAACTGGACCATACCATAATACCAACGTTGCGAATGCAGTCGTGCGGCCACAATCATCTCGAAAAAATACAGCAAAGAGTTATGGCTGTCCAAACCCAGGTAGTGCCTACGACGGTCCAAGATGCCAAAAGGTGGCTTGTAGCAAGAGACATGGACCCTAGGCAGAGCATGATGTGGTAGACGTAATGGCACAGTCAGAACGAGCACTAGGAGCATGCAGACAACATCTGTGGTGGCAGTGACTGCCGGCGGCCAGACCGCCGAGGAGGCCTGCCGATGGAGCTGAGCACGTTGCCGGAGGGAGGAGGCACCAGCAAACTGCGAGCAGGCCTCAGCGTGCGTCGGCTCCACCGAACGACACTCCAACAACTTCGAGGCTAGCCGTCTGTCATTTGCATGGCAATGTACACAAGCTGGGAGGTTACAATATAGCACAATGAGAGATGTGCAAAAACCAACACTCCCCCATGACTCACAGGCGTAGTGCACATGGGCGAACAGAGACATAGTGAACAATAAGATACCCCCAGGCCACGCAGAGACGCAGGCAGGGACAAAGAGCCACTCACGGATGCACGCCAACCGAGCTCACAGGCTTCTTGAACGAGTGGCGCTTCAGTGCTTTGGTCAAAAAGTAAGCCAGCTTTCGTGTTGTTTCAACCCACACAATGCTGATGCTGCCGTCATGCAATAGTGAACACACATAGTGATACTCAACATTGATGTGCTTTGCGCGTCTGTGATGCACGCAGTCATTGTCGGCGATTTCCATGGCACTCTCATTGTCACAATGCAACGTGATGGATGGGACAGACTGACACAACTCGGACAATAGAAGACGCAACCACACACTCTCACATGCTCCTAAGCCAAGGGCCATGTACTCAGCCTCAGCAGTGTTGCGTGCAATACACCCCTCCTTGCCACTGCGCTAGGACACATCCGTGTCATCGATCAGAAAGACCCAGCTTGTACGACTCTTATCTTCTGGACTGCCGGCCCAGTCACTATCGGTGTAGCCCACCGCGACGACAGACGGCTGGCGGCGGAACATGAGACCTCGCCGAGGAGTCAAGACGACATAGCGCAGTACTCGGATCTCGGCCTAAAAGTGGAGGTAACGCGACTCCTGAGAAAACTGAGCCTAGAGGTTGACAGCGAACGCGATGTCTGGGCGCGTCGTCGTCGCCAGGAACATCAGTGACCCGATGACTCGCAGATACGTGGTCAAGTCAACTCGCTCCCCCACGAGGGCTGGGTCAGGATTCTTCAGCTACACCTGGCCATCAGGTGACATGGGTAAAGATGCGCTGGGCACGAGGGGCAGGTCCTTGGCGATGCGAGTGGACATGGTTTGCACATAAGCAGCCTGGTGGATGTGCAGAATTCCATGGGAGCGATCATGCTCGAGCTCCATGCCCAGAAAGACTTGGGCAGACCCGAGATCCTTCATCTGGCACGTGGTGTGCAATAGGTCCTTGACACGCTAGATGGCATCCATGTTAGGCGATGCAATGAGGAGATCATCAATATAGACTGGAAAGCGGCAAGGGTCTGGCCTCGCGGGCTGACAAACAGTGTGGGGACAGCGGTGCTGCGCTGAAGGCCACCGCGAAGGAGCGTGCTGCTGATCTCCTAGTTCCAACACTGAGGCGAATGCTTCAGGCCGTAGAGGGCCTTGCGCAGTCGCTAGACTCTCTCAGTGCCATCGTCGAAGCCTCGAGGCAGTACCATGTAGAGCTCCTCATCCTCCAGTGAACCATGGAGGAAGGCGTTCCTCACGTCCATCTGATGCAGCTCCCACCCATGCTGGGCAACCAGGCTGCAGAGCGCCCGGCTCGTGGAGAACCGGCCAACTGGGTCAAAGATCTGGTCATAATCGACCCCAGGGACCTGAGCAAACTCCTTGGCTGTGAAGCGGGCCTTGTACTTGTTCAAGGAACCGTCAGGCTTCCATTTGCGACGAAAGACCCACTTAGCACCGATGGTCTTCCGACCTGGAGGGAGGTCGACGAGGTCATACACGTGGTGCTGCCGGATAGCAGCGAGCTCATCAGCGTAGACAACATCCCATTATGCAGCCTCAGGAGAGGCTCGAGCCTCGCGCAGGGTAACTGGGTCCTTCGGGCATGCTATGGAGCGGACCGAGAGAGCGTGTGCATCTCGAGCTCCACGTGGGATGCGTGCGAGTGCAACCATGATAGCATGCCGATGCTCGTGATGAAGCATGACATAGCCCAGTGCAATGCCAGGATGAAGGTCTACAATGATCGCCGAAGTGGTCAGGTCGAGGGCCTTAGTGCCAGGGTCCCCAGTCACGACCGTAGGAGTTGAAGAGACACGTGGAGCGACAGGGGGCCGAGACGCCACTGGGCGAGGTGCTGTGGTCTACGCGCTCATTGACGGTCTGGGTCGGAGGCTGCCGCCTGGTCCACGCATGTAACACAACAGGGCAGGAGATGGCACCGAGTCTGATGGGCCGACGGAGGCGGACGGGATTGTTGGCCCACAGGGACCAGCGGACGCAACTAAGGCCGCCGTCCGGAGGGGCCGGCGGGCGCGACTGGGGCGGCTGGCCTGAAGGGACCAGTGGACACGGCTGGGGCGGCTGGACCGGAGGGACCAGTGGACACGACTGGGCCGACTGGCCCAGAGGGGCTGGTGGACGCGACTTGGGCTACTGGCCCAGAGGGACCAGTGGACGCGAGTGGGGCTGCTGGCTCAGAGGGGCCAATGGGCGCGAGTGGGATAATCGGCCCGGAGAGGCCAACGAGCGCAACTGGGGCTGCTGGCTCAGAGGGCCTTGCGGGCGCGACTGGGGCTGTTGGCTTGGAGGGGCCAGCGGACGCGACGAGGTCTGCTGGCTCGGAGGGACGAAGTGATGTGCCTCCCGGAAGCGGCAGGACAGAGGACGGACTCACCACTCCCTCGAGGGACATCGACGAGCCGGAGCGAACGAGATTGTGCGGAAAGAGCTCCTCAAAGAAGAGGGCATTGTGGGACTCGATGATGTAGTGTCGGGAGGGATCCCAGAAGCGCCAAGCCTTGGACTGATGAGAGACACAGAGAAAGGTGCAAGGACGCCCGCAAGGGGCGAGCTTGCCGTCCTCATGCGGGGCGGGCAGCCACATAATGACCATGTAGCCCCAGACGGGAGTAGGGCGGAGGTCGGCTCATTGACCGCACCAGTGCTGGTACGGCATGGACTGGCGGGGAAGGGGTCCGTGGAAAATCCGGCTCCAGACCTATGTCATGTAAGTCATGGCTTCAAAGTAGAAGCCATCGGAGAGGCCAGACTCAACCCGTATGGTGCGGACAACGTCAGCCATGGTACAGTTCCACTGCTCCGAGACTCCATTCTGTAAGGCTGCACACGAATCCACGGATTCGTGAATCCCTTTCACGAATACCGAATCCGGATTCACGAATCCGGATCCAGGTTCAGGTCTCATTTGGATGTTTGCGAATCCTCGTGTGAATCCCCGGGGGGGGGGGGG
>SZWC01003130.1:79827-90832 GCA_023375785.1 Penium margaritaceum | reverse complement strand
GGGGGGGGGGGGATATTCGGGGGATCCGGTTCAACCTCCGGTCTCGCCATAGGACCGGACCGCAAATTCGTATCGTCGAACTATCGAACATGCCGCTTTGACGCTCGCGGTGAAGCGGCACTTTCCACGGCGGAAATCTCTTCCCGCTCGCATGCTCCATGCTTTGTGACATGTGGATGCTGGAAGTCAGATTCGCTGTTTCTTTGTTTTCTATTCGTCGAGACTGAACCTACGGCTTCCTGGCTGGTCAGGAAGAGATTCGTGACCAGCCACGTGTATCAACCTAGGTACGTGAAATCGATGCGCCCCAGACAATGTACCTAGTCAATGGCGGTTTGGCGCCTCGAACAATTGCACATGTGGGCTAATGCCACCATTCGATCCTGAATCCGGGTACTGCCTAGTCGAATACACCTCTTTCACAATGGCGGATGACGCCCCACACGTCGATGCTCCTCATGCGGACGACCAGTCCGACAGCGAGTCTGAGGAGGAGGAGCAGGAGCAGATCGGCGACAATCGCAAACGCCGTGACTCGGTTGTGTGGGGCTGTTTCAAGAAGACGTGCAACACCTCACAGCGAGCTGCCTGCCTGCTCTGCACACGCCACCCCAACAACCCCGTCACCATATCGTGCAAGGATGGCATGACGTCCGCCATGTGGAAGCATCTCCGCAAGGTCCACAAGGAACAGCACGCCGAGCTCAAAGCCATGGTTGCCGCGTCGCAGCTCGAAACTGCCCGTACCGCCGTTGGTGCTGCCGACGCCGACGCTGCTGCAGCTAATCCGGAGAATGCGCCGGTGTCCAGGGGAGCAGCAGGTGTCGGGCTTGTCTTCAAGAAAAAGTACCTGTACAGCTTGCTGTGGAAGCACTTGGTCGACAAAAAATTGTCCTTCGCGTCCATGGACTCGTTCTGGCTGGCGAGGGCATTCGCGCACGCCCACCCTGCTGCTGCGCTCCCGGGGCGCATGACGTTCGCCAGGCTCATCCGGGTGGCTGCACCTGCCTACCGTGAGCGGATCAAAACAGTCTTGGGTGCGGTGACCAGCGGCATCAGCTTCACAACGGACGGCTGGAAAGCCGAGAACAACACAAAGTATCTCGGCCTAACCGCGCACTGGATCGACACGAACTAGAAGGTGCGGGCCATCGCGTTGTCATTCCCAGCCATCTCGTGGAGCTACCGCAGAGAACCTCTACAACCTCCTGAAAACCGCGCTACAGCAGTGGGGCTTGTGGGACAGAATGTTCTGTCTCACGGTGGACAATGAGTCTACCAACGACTCGATGATTGACGCCTACCTCATCCCGCACAACGACTCATTCCAGAAGGCCAGGCACATCTGGTGCCTCGGCTACGTCATCAACCTCGCGGTGGGTGACTTGCTGAAGCAGCCGCGGATCGCTGCCATCCTTTCCAAAGTCCGCGCCATCGCGGTCTTTGTCACTAGAACGCCAACGAGGGAGGAGTCGCTGACCGAGGCAGTGAAGGACGCGGGTTTGAAGTACCTCTCACTCCACCTGGACACCGAGACCAGGTGGAACAGCGCGCTTGACATGTGCGAGCGCGTCATTGGCTTCAAGGATGTGCTGGAGACGTGGCTTGAGGAGTTCGGCCGTGACGGCACTCACCTTTGTCCCACTTTCGACGACTGGCAGCTCATCGCGCAGGTGACGCTGATCCTCAAGCCGTTCAAATGTTTTACCGACAACATTTCCGGCTCCACCTACCCAACTCTGTCTCTCTTCATCCCCTTCTACTCCTCTCTTGTGGAGAAGATGAACGGGTGGCTGGTGACGGCGCTGGCGGCAGAGAGGAAGAGCAAGCACAGAGGCAACGCCGGGCGGCTGGACTGCAAGGAGGAGCTGCTGTTGGAGCTGAAACCAGGCATTGTTGCAGTCATTGCAAAGCTTGACAAGTACGTCAAGCTTTGCACTGATCGACACGTGCTGGCGACAGCTTGTGACCCACGGTTCCGTCTCGGATTCTACGAGCGCATCCACCCAAAGATGGGCATCAGCACTCCGGCAGAACTGCAGCTCAAAGTTGTTGACTTGCTGCGGTCATACCACGACACTGCCGTTCAGAACCGAGAGGAAGCAGAGGCCGAGGCTGCTGCACTCGCAGCAGCAACTGCCGCAGCTGCTACGCAGACGTCTCAGTCCCATGGAGAGAGTGCTGCAGCAGCATCGTCGTCTGCCACAACTTCAGCCGGTATGCTGCATATTCGCATTTTGCAATACCGCATTGGTCCATGAATCATTGTTTTCCAGTCCCTCACTCAGAACCTGTCGTCTTGCAGCCAACAAAGAAAGTGAGGGAGGCGGGACTGCTGGTGGACCACCACAGCCACGTCGAAGTGAGCGGATCCGCCAGAGTGAAGAGGCCACCATGCTGGAAGCAGCTTTGGAGGACGCCGCCGCAGACATGTTCGCCGAGCCGGAGGCCCCCCAAGTGCAGGTCACAACGAGCACGTTGGAGTTGGAGGTTCAGAGCTGGGCAAAGGAAGTGAAGAAGGGCCGTCGGTGTGACATCCTCAAGTACATGAAGAAGCACAAGAAGGCGTTCCCCACTTTTCACCTGGCGACACTAGACCTCTTTGCTGGTATTGCCACTGTTTTGTCCTACGTTTTGTAGTCCCCCAATTCTTCCATTATGCGGTACTCACTGTCCTCTTTCCTGCTTGCAGTTCCAACGACAAGTACGCCATCAGAGCGCCTGTTTTCTCTCGGCCGACACATCATCACTGATTTTCGGCAGTCACTCATCGACCTCGCCATCGAAAACCTCATGCTTTTAAAGTCATGGGTGAATGACCCTCAGCTTGCACATTTCCAAGTCGCTCCCAATGGGGATGTAGCACCAGAGCTTGAAGAGGAAGAGAAGCGTGTCAACCTCCGCCGTTGTGCGGCACAGGTGGCTGAGCAGGAGATGGAAGATGAAGGGGATGAGGGACTAGATGATGAAGATGATGCAGGCACTGCAGCAGAAAGTGATGAGGGAAATGGAGATGCTTAGATGTAGTCTGCAGTTGCAGGCATGCCGTCATGCAAATAGGCATGGTGGTGAATGGGGGCAGGCATGCCGTTATGCTACATGTCTAGTAGTTAGGCCAGGCATGCTGTCATGCAGGTTGTCATGTTCTTAGGGCAGGCATTCTGATGCTATGGTCATGTTTTGAGTGTGTGTCTCATGTGAACCATGTAAAGCTTTCCACCTAACTTCCACATAATGTAAAAGACAATGAATGATTGAAATCCATGCTTGCAAATGGGAACAAGTTATGAAATGTAACTGAGTTGCCACAAGCTATGCTCCAACAAAGTGTTAGTGCTCAATCTTTAACGAGACAAGTCAGATTCGTCCTGGATTCGGGAATCCATGGGGATTCGCGAATCCAGGACTTGGATCCAAGACAGGATTCGGTGTCACGAATCTGAATCCACCCTCAGATTCGCGAACCGGATTCGGTGTGCAGCCTTACCGTTCTGGGCGGGTGTGTAGGGCACGGACATTTCGTTGTGGATACAACGGGAGGTGAGGAAAGCTGTGGTCTCACCCATGTACTCACTACCGCGATCGGAGCAAAAGCGGCAAAGAGATCGACCACACTCACATTCCACAAGGACAATCCAAACGTGAATAGCACGGGCGACATCAGAGGCAGAAGACCTAGTGGTAGTGAGAGTATTTGTATATGAGGGTGAGGACATAGCGGCCGTGCTTGCCGACGGACTTGGTGGGGATAGGACCCATGACATCGGAATGGACCAGGTCTAGAGGGGTGGATGGACGGGAGGAGGACAAAGGGTATGTGGACCGGTGCAACCTGTCCTGACCGCAGTCAACACACTCTGTGGGGCATGGGAGAGGGAAAGTCTCTGGGTCAAGGTCCTTGGCCGGCTGGGTGCGGAGCATGCTGTCTATGGCAGCAGAGTGGACGTGAAAAAGGTGGCGGTGCAAGAGTCAGGGGTGCTGTGGAGAGAGCATTCTGGTGACGAACATATGGCTTGTGGCGGCCGACAAGGAAGGGACAAAAGAAGAGGAGGACAGACGAGGTACGTGCCATAGGTTGCCACGGGCGGTGGCGTGCAAAACGACAAGACCGGACGGACGCAACGACACAGTGCCAACACCACGCGAGTACACAACGTCTATGCTCATGCGATCAAGGGCAGTGATGGAGAGAAGGCTGAGCTCAAGTCCTGGGATGAAAAGGACATCGGTCAAGAAGATATCACAACCAGGACCACGGAAATGAACGACGCTGACACCTCGGACAAGTAACACCTTTCCGGAGCCCGTCCGGACCCCAGAGACATCGCCAACAGGACCAAGCATACCAAAGGCCTTGCAAGAAGCTGTCATGAGATGCGGGGCTCCAGAGTTGATGATCCAGGTCTCAGCAGGGTCCTGGACCGGTGTCGCCAGATCACTGACAGTCATATGGCAGCAAGCGAGAGACGCGGACGCGATGGAAGGGGGCGCGAACTGAGACTGCCAATCATCAAGCCACGCAACGTCGTCACGAGAGGGGGCAGAGGAGATCACAGGGGATGGCGAGACAGACGAGAAAGTAGGAAACGACCGTAACTCAAGCTTAGTCATGCAGGGCAATGGAGACGAGTAAGAGGTGATGCAACTCGCACTTCCCTGGGGGGGAGGATGAAGCAAGCTGAGTTGAAGCGCAATGAAATGCTCGAGCTAACGCTCGCACATGGACTGCCCAAGAGTATAGGCTGAGGGCAGAGTGATGGCGCCGGAGCCCGGATAGAAGGAGGACTGACCCAGTGAAGGGAACGGAGGCGCCGACGTCTGCGGATGATACTCCTGAGTACCACACATGCTCTGGCTGGCCACAGTTGTGGCAGACCGAGCCACTGCTGGACCCCGTTGACTGCTGCAACTGCTGCTGCTGTTGACCCTTGCCCTTCTTTCTCCGGCGCTTCTTCTTCCATGGTGACGAGGAGCTAGTGGTAGAAGAAGCGACTGCAGGGGAAGCGACTGCCACAGAAGCGATGGCAGGGGAGGAGAAGGCCTCTTTGCGCTAAATACGTGACTCCAGGTGAGCTTCCTCGATCCTGAGGAAGAGATTGTATGCCCAGGGTATGAGGGTACCTTGGGCCACCATGGTGGAGAGGACATCCTGGGAGTAGTGGACGAAGACGTTTGCGTACGCGCTGGTGGCACCGCACTTGATGGTGAGGAGCACGACTAGAGGGGGTGGAGCGGAGGTGCCTAGGCGGCGGAGGATGTCCTCAGCCTGCTACCTGTACGTAGTGACTGTCTCGGTCTCCCCCATGTGCAAGGAGTTGAACTCCTGCAGCAGACGGTTGGTCTCAATGTTGCTTGATAGCGATGGGGACGAGTGAGGACGTGCCATGCGGCTACAGGGTCTAGGGTGCCGCTAGTGGTAAAGTCACCGAGAAAGGGCTTTAGGGCAAGGCGGGAAGCCGGAGGAGCGATGGGGACGAGGGCGCGTACGGCACGACAGGCGTCATACAGCTGGTCAGCCTGGGTGGAGTCATATGGGAGGGTGTAGTATGCCCACAGACCGTCACACTGTGCCCACATACAATAGCTGAGCTCCTAGCTCCGGCACTACTCGCCGGCCTGAAGCGGCGCGTGCGGTGTCTCAAAGTCCTTTTGCCTGCGGTCGGCGCCCAGAGTGGGGCCAAGGACGGCGGTCACTATTTGACCCTGGCGCTGAGTCTGTTGTTGCGTCAGGTAATGCGTGGCAGCGGACACAGCGGGCTGGTGTGCCCAAGAGGAATGAACGGCGGAAGGGCATCGATGGCAGTTTGTGAGGCCAGTGGCTGCAGTGCTGCAAGCTGCTGCGTCAGGGCATCAAGCTTTTGCTGAATGGCAGTCAGGGGGTCAGAGGTGCCGGCGACAATGACTATGGGCTGCTACTGGCACTGTTGTTGTTGTTGTTGTTGCTGCTGCTGCAGTTGCTGCTCCTGGTGCTGCTGCTGCTGTTGCTGCACCTGCTACAACTGCTGTAGGAAAGGGGGGCTCGGGGTCCCCCCAACAGAGGAGGACCCCTCCCCAGAAGGGTTGTCAGCCATGGTGGGTTTTGGTGCCCCTTGTGTTTTTTTTCTTTTTGTGGTGTTCATGTCAGTAGTGACGTCAACTCAGGACGACTGACGTTAGTAGCTGCCGCTACGTTATCTACAGGGCTGTTGCTGTAGATATCTCTCCCCCCCTTTTTGGATTACGTAGTAACCTATTGTGATCGGTTCCTGGACCTGTTTTGGGGACGTCCGCCAACCTGCAATCTGTGAACGGTACTCTGTTTCCAAGTAGGACATATGAAACAACACAAGAATATCCGACAGGGTCAAATTTTAAAGCCGTACTAGCTTTGTTTCTCTCACACGCTCCGGACTGGTCAACGAGACGAGCTCAGTTGACCACATCACTCTTCGGACGCGAGAGGAACTAGCCAGGAACGAACTGCTACACGCTCCAAGACACCTGAGCCTACATACCGGGATCCAAGTTACACTACACCAAAACTGAACTGTTAGATCAATGTGCTTAAGAAAGGGGTAATGTTTTGAAACATGATGTAATGTATCATGTGTAATGAATTATCCACCTTCTTTGAAATGATGTTTTTGTCACACACGTAATCACAACAAATCATTGTCATTGGATGGTTGGATCATATTCATGTGAAGAAAATACTACATAGATTGAATATGTATGATACAAATGACTGAACTATGATTTTTTAAGATTCATAAACGACTGCATGTATACGTACATAGACGTGGACACACATATGGATACAATGAATATGTGGAAGGTAGTCCATGGAACAAATCCATGTGTGAAAATGGGTAAAATACAGTAATATTGATTTCAAAATGTTGATTTACACATGTGATTCCAAAAAATCTTTTCCAGAGGTGACATTTGAATGTACTTTGGGAAGAGTACAAGCACAATAATTACATCAAACGAAACAAACACATTGCACATAAAGTTCAGATGAAGGGGATGTTTTCCATCATGTTTTTCCCTAGGTTTGTCTTCGAAACTCTTTTTGTTTCACTTATAGCCAACTTTGCAAAGCTGACCACGTAACCCTGTGCACCTTAGTGCAGAATTGGATCCTTGCCTTTCTTTTCTTTGGTTTTTTTTGTTGATGATGTCAGCAGTGGCGTCAGCAGTGGGATGCTGATATCAGTAGCGGCCGTTGTTGGGGCCACTGCTGCAGCAGCAGCAGCAGCAGCTGCTGCTGCTACTTTAGCTGCTGTTGCTGCTGCTGTTATTGTTGTTGCTTCTGTTGCCGCTGCCCCTGCTGTTGCTACTACTGCTACTGCTGCTGCTACTGCTATTGTTGCGGCTGTTGTTGCTGCTGCTGCTGTTGCGACTGCTGTTGTAGCAGCAACTGCTGCTGCTACTGTGTGCTGCTGCGGCTGCTGTGGCTGGAGTAGTTGCCATGGTAGTTGCTGTAGCCGCGGCAAAGGCGCTGGTTGGGTGGAGGATTTTTTTCTGTCTTTTTTTCCCTTTTGTTTGTCACACCGGGCTTTGCTGCTTGCTGTGGGCCGCAAGGTGCGGGCAGCAAGCTTGCTGCTCGCTGCCAGCAGTCCGTTGCTCGCTACGAGCAGTGGGCTCGCTGCCAGCAGCCTGTCGCTCGCGACGAGCTGTGGGCTGCGAATAGCAGCAGCCGCCGCTGGCTGCTGCCGGCTGCTGCTCGCTGCTGCTGCTGTTGTAGCCTGCTGCTGCTACTGCTCGCTGCTGCAGCTGCTGCTCGCTGCTGTTGTTGCTCGCTGCCGCAAGTGTTGCTGGTGCGAGCTGCTGCTGCTGGCCGCCGTTGTTGCTTGCTACTATGAGCTCTTGCTGGTGCGGGCTACTACGAGCTGCTACTATTGCCGGCTGTTGCTGCTGCACGTAGCTACTGCTGGCTGCTTCTGCCACTTCTTGCTGCTTTTGCCTGTCGCTACTGCTGCTACAGGCTGCTGCTGCTGCTTGTTGGTGCCAGTCACTGCAGCTGGGTAACGTTGCCGCGTGCGTCGTCACCCGCAAGTGTCAGACGCGGCCTGCTGCTCACCTCCTCGCGTCACGCGTGGGGGTCTGTGCTGCCAAGAAAAACTTGGCAGCATTTCCCCTGGCCAAGTGGGCGTGGGAAAAAATCTGACGCCGCCACCAGGTGGGTCAATGTTGCTGGAAAAAATCCGGCAGCATTTCCCCTGCACTGGCGCGTATGGAGGTCCGCCGACGTTGTCTGGCACGTGTACGTGAGTCTTCTGCTACTGCTGGTACGCTCTGGCTCTAAAACAAAGAAAGGAAACGCTAGGCAGCAGGTTGGAGCAGCAGTGTTATTGATGCAGCGTGCGGGCTTTCACGCTCGTTGCTCAAGTCTGCTGCCCCCTCATTCTGCTGCTTTAGAGACGAAGTCTGGAAGCTTTGGGTTTGTTACTCAGAAATGCGCGCGCTAGTGTTAGCGCCAGAAAGCAGCTGAAAACTGAAAGTGACTGATTAGGAATGAAGAATGAGCAACAATTGGAGACCCCTGCAAGTTTTAGCTCCCCCCCACTAGTGTAGAACTTGTTACTCAGCTCACCAGCGAATAAGAAAATAGTCCTAGACCTATTTTCTGGCAGGCAGGGTTTTCTCATTGAGCCCTGCCAGATGCCCGACAGCCCAAAACCCGGGTGTCGTCGGTTTTGCTTGAAAACTGGACCAAACCATAATACCAACGCTGCAAACGCAGTTGTGTGGTCAGAATTAGCTAGAAAAATAGCAGCAAAGAGTTATGGCTTCTCGAACCCAGGTAGTGCCTACGACGGTCCACGATGCCAAACAATGCCATGCAGCAAGAGAAATGGACCCTAGGCAGAGCATGATGCTGCAGACGCAATGGCAAAGTCAGAACGAGGACTGGGAGCATGTAGAAAGCATCTGCGGTGGCAGTGACTACCGGCGGCTCAACCGCCGAGGAGGCGTGCTGATGGAGCTGAGCACGTCGCCGGAGGGAGGAGGGACCAGCGAACTGCAAGTAGGCCTCAGCGTGCATCGGCTCCACCGGACGACACTCTAATAGCGTCAAGGCTCGTCGTCAGTCATCTACACACTGATGTTCACAAGCCGGGAGGACACAAGAGAGCACAATGAAAGATGCGCAAAAGCCAACGGGCGTCACTCCAGCAACGTCGCGTTTCATCGTTTGTCATCTCCACGTCGATGTGCGCAAGCCGGGAGGACACAACATAGTACAATGAGAGATGCGCGGAAGCCAGCACTCTGTTATGATTTGTGACGTTCCTATCAACCTACACAGCTTATTGTGACCTCTCACTTGTGTCCATACTCGTGTAGATCCCTGATGCGGACACTGGTGGTACCGGTGCGTTGTGTGGTGGTGGACTACCAACTTGGAGCTGACCGATGGCTGTTCCAGAGCTCTAGACGCTGCCCGGGACCTCCTACAGTTTTTCTACAGTACGAAGGAGTTAATTGGTGGACTGGCCGTGGCCCCGATTTGCATTTTTTTGCAATGTGTGTCCATTGTTTGATGCCGGATGAATGCATGTGAGCAGTCGTATTGTGTGGCTTGTGATTTTGCACGTCTAGGTTTAGGCGGCGTAGCGTTATGACATGTATGCGCTGAGCTACGGCCAAATCAATGGTTTTGGGCTGGTTTTAGGACAGATCGTGTGCTGCCGCGTGCGGCACCTACTGTGCGCCGCGGTAGGTACTTATGCCATGGATGTGTCATTTTTCATCCCTCTCTGCAAATGGTATTGTAGAATTATGACACTTTGCCTTGTGTCTCCTATCGAGACCCTCGCCGTTGTGTACACAACTGGTGATTGTCGTTACTGTTTGACTTGGCACTAATGCCTAGTCAGCTGCTATGTTGTTAGGAAGCTTCCACACATATTCTCATGGTATCAGAGCGGTGAGACAGTTCCCGCCAAGCTGCGCAGCAGAGACGCAGCATAGCAGCAGCAGTGAGAGTCATCGCTGTAGCAGATCCACTGGGACCTGTCCAGGACAGCTGATTGCCGTCGACCTCACCCACCATAATCACGTGAGAGTGCATCAGCAGCAGCTGCTAGCAACAGAAGGCGATAGCTATAGTAGGCTGTAGAAGCTAGTAGCTGTCGACATTGAAACTAGCAGGGGCGGCAGCAGGCCGCTGCCCAAGCGGCAGCGTCGGGTAATAGTAGCAGCAGTGCGCGGTAGTAATAGTAGCGCGCGACAGTAGCAGCATCAGTGCGTAGCAAGAGCAGCACGCAACAGCGCTACGCAGCGGCGGCGGTAGTAGCATCAACGACGGAGACAACAGTACTGTGCAGCGGCAACGAGCAGCAAGAACGTGCAGCAGCAACAACATTGAGGAGCAGTTGCAACAGCGTAGCAAAGTAGTAGTGTAGTAGTAACGTAGCAGCAGTACGCGGTGACAGCAGCGCGCGACGACAAGAGCGCGTAACAGGCACAGCGCGTAGCAACAGTAGCAAAAGCACGCAGCTGTTGCCACAGCTGCACATGTAGCCGCACGGTTGCTACTGCAAGTGCTGACGCAACAACAATAGTAGCTGAGCGGAATCGGCTACAGAACTTCCACGCAGCTTTTGCGCAGCTTTTGCACGGCTGCTGCAGAGCGGCCGCCCGTCCGCGCAGCAACCGCGAGGCTTGTCAAAAAAAGAAAAATAAAGGGAGGGCTGTCCTGATGTCAGCATTTTTGTTGATGTCATCAGATGCGTGCTGACGTCAGCAAACCCTTGCTGACATCAGCACTTGCCTTAGTCAAGACTTCGGTTGGAAAGTTGAAAAGTCAAAGTTGCCAGAGTTTCAACTTCTCGAGAAATGCTGACGGTTCTGCAATATGACCAATTTGACATCCCGACCCATACTGAGCACTGACATGACTCCAACCAGTGATAAGGGAAAAGACCATCATATCCCTCTTCTTTCTCCTCAAGGGTCGCAAGCCCACACTCGCAGGCTATTGAGGACTTGCGGAGTTTGCAGGTTGAGATGCGCC
>SZWC01003130.1:53442-72331 GCA_023375785.1 Penium margaritaceum | reverse complement strand
CGTTCTCAGCAAGGGACGCAAGTTCAGATTTTATTGCTTCGCCCCACTGCTGACCGTCAGGCCGTGCAAGCGCCTCTTGCACAGTTGTCGGCTCCTTTGCGGCTGCCATCATGCACCGCGCCATGCCGACCCAGCGGCCCGTGCTTGCGTCATACCGCTTCGCCGCATTTCGCCGCCTCCAACTGCGACGCGGCGACCTTGGCGACGCTGGCTGCTGGTCCTGCTGCTGCTCTGCTGCAACGTTGTCCTCGGCCGCGGGCTCCCCCGCATTGGCTGCTACATCCTGCGCTGCAGCGACACCTGCACCTGCTGCATTGCCCTGCTGTGCTCCGGCACCGTCATCCTCCGAAGACACGTCATTGACCTCTGCAGCTGCCGGCTCCTCCTCACGCTCAAGGAGTTGGAACCACTCCCCCTGCTTTGGAGAGTGCGCTGCGTCAATGTTGTTGCTGCTGCTGCAGTAGCTCTGCTGCTCATCAAACGTGACGTCGCGGCTGGTGATGACGTCCTGCGTCCGTGGATCGAAGAGGCGGTACGCCTTGAGCGCACTCTCGTATCCGACGAACGCGTATGTCTTTGCACGCGGGTCCAGTTTGGAGTCTTTTCTTTGCGCGGCCTGCACCAACGCGTGCGCCTTGCACCCGAACGCCTTCAGGTGCACCACGCTTGGTTTGCGCCCGCTCCAAGCCTCCTGCGGCATCTTCCAGCCGCCCTTCCCCTTCAGCACTGCTGTTGGAGTGAGGTTGGTGATGTAGCACGCCGTACTCACTGCCTCGGCCCACAGGCTCCGTGGCAACTTTGCATCCACGAGCATTGTCCGAGCCATTGTGAGTAGCGTCTGGTTCATACGCTCCGCCACGCCATTAGATTGAGGTGTGTACGGAGTGGTTGGCTGCCACTCAATGCCCTGCTCCTTCAGCCACCCTCCGCAGCCCACATACTCCCCGCCATTGTCGCTGCGTAGAGCTCTGACCTTGCGGCCAGTCTGCCTCTCCACCGCTGCGACATACTTCTTCAGCCGGTCCAGCACATCGCTCTTCCACTTCATGAAGTAGACGTAGAGTTTTCTGCTGCAATCGTCGATGAAGGTGACGAAGTAATGCGCGCCCCCAACAGACGGCGTCTTGATCGGTCCGCACACATCACTGTGCACGACCTCGAGCAGGTTCTCGGCCCGCCGTTGTCCGTCTTCAAACGGCTTGCGCTTTGCCTTGCCCACGATGCAAGACTCGCACTTGTGCTCTGCGGAATCTGCTGCTGCGTCAGCTGCACCGTTGATGTTGAGGCCGCGAACCATGTCGCGCTTCGCCATCTCTTGCACGACTGCGGGCAACGAGTGCCCCAGCCGCCGATGCCACAGCTGCAGGTCTGCTCCCCCGCCTTTTGCGAGGTTGACAACGCGTGCTAGCGGGTCTGCTGCATCTGATGCCGAGGGGATGACCTTGGTCTCAACGATGTAGAGGCCTCCCTCGCGCTTCGCCTCTAGCACGACCTCATCGCCGCCGTCCATCCGCACGACTGCACCTTTCCTGCGGAAGAGGACTTCATACCCCTTGTCTGTCAAGCGGCTCACACTCAAAATGTCAGCCAGGCCGGGGACATGTTGCACATTTTGAATCATACATTGTGCCTTTTTACCACCAACCACCACCTCTACGTCCACATCACCTTGGCCGGCCGCAGGTTCGACCTTGTCGTTGGCGGTCACCATGGACTTGGCAGACTTGGTGTAGTTGATGAACCCCACCTTCTCGACTTGGGTATGCTCCTCCGCACCTGAGTCGAGGTACCGATGGTTGGCGCCCTTCAGGTCGTGGTTCTTTGTGCTGTTGAGGAGCGCCTTCTTGCCTTTGGCGCCTTTGCCGCCGGCCTGCATCTCCTCCGGACACTCCTTGGCCCAATGGCCCTCCTTGCCACAGTTATGGCATGCACCCTTCTTGGCGCCCTTCTTGCCGCCGCCCTTACCGCCGCCTCGCTTGCCGCTGCTGCTGCCACCCTGTGTTTTGGTGATCAGGGCAATTGAGGATGACGAGGTCTCACCACCGCTCCGACGGTGCACCTCGTTACGGATGTACTCAGCGACTGCGCCGTAGGTGAGTTTATCCTCCTCCCAACCTCCCAGCACGGTGATGAGAGGAGCCCAGCTGTCGGGTAGAGCCATGAGAAGCGCCATTGCCTGCATCTTCGTGTCAATCTTCCACCCCACATCATTGCATTGTGAGGCAAGAGACTCGATCTGTTGCATGGCAGAAATGACGTCCTCACCCTCCTCGATCCTCACCGTCAAGAGTCGCTTCATTGTGAAGATCTTGTTGGCTAGGGATGTTGATTGGTGGATGGAGCAGAGCTTCTTCCACGCATCGGCTGCCAGCTTGCAGCCTTGGATATAGCCCCACTGAGATTCATGCAGCGCCGACAATAGGAGCATTAGCGCCTCCGTGTTCTTTCTCGCGAAGGCCGTCTTCTCCTCGTTCGTTGCGCTCGCATCTTGAACCTCCGTTCCCTTCATGAGCTCCAGTAGTCCCTTGTGCGCGAGGTAGATCTCAAAATGCCACCGCCACAGCCCAAAGCCTGGGCCGCCCATGTTCTTTTGGATGGGCGAGGACTCTGTCTTCTGCGCCATGTTGAACTTCTGCAATGGAAAGTCTCAACGTGCGACGGCGAAGTCGCCCGGGGCGACTCTCCCGTGCGTTTGCGGAAGCCGTGAACGTCTTGGTAGGTCGGTCAGGGCTGTGGGCCCATAACCCTTTGTCAGGAATGCTGTCCTGGCGTGCCCTGAACTGCTAAAGTGTTCACGGCTGCTTAGTGCAAAGAGACTTCCAAGGGAGGTGTGTGCTTTGGGTCGCCACAACACCAATGGAGTAGAATTCCGGCAGAACACAGATTGCGGAAACTGAGAAAGGCTGGGAATCATCAATGGTTAGTTATATTGGTGAGATGACATCAGATTATTATAGCCTGTAATCTAAGCTTTCCAACGCATCCAAGCACGCCCAAAACGGAGCAGTAGAGCCCCTGCTACGGCCGTTAGAGTAAGCCATGGTGGAGCCGAGCCGCCCACCATACCCACGAACGGGAATGACGGGAGGCGCTTCGACGGTGGCCTGTCGAAGCGCCCTTCCTGTCATCCCAACGTGGGGGGAGGCTTGCCCTGGTCCAGAAGACCATCCACATCCCTTTTGTTCATGGCCCATGTGCCCTTGGAGCTCATTGAAGTCGAACTCGGATCACTGGTGGTGGAATTACTCCGTCACCAATGACGGAACCCAGATTCCACCCACCTACCACCCGAACTTCGGATGGGGCTATCTTTCTGAATTATCAACCAAATCGAGCAACTGAAAGCTCGAAACTGCATGGCGAAATGCAAGGAGTCCAAATCTGCAATCAGATCAGACATCCAACCACTCCCTAGTGGTCGAACCAGGAAAACGGCAAACGGCATCCATGGCAGGGGCACTTTTAACGGGCTCAGTCGGAGACTACAACGGCTCAGGTGAAGGAGGCATACAAGAAGCACAACAAAAAGGCTTTGGCGCTTCTTGTGTCCGCGTTATGCCCACCACAACTTGGACACATCCAAGGATGCACCCTGGCTACAGACGTATGGTCAAAACTCTGCTCCATCTACCAGTCAAGCAACCTTGCCAATCAGCTCTTCATTTTCAAACGGCTTGTCACCCTCCAAGGCAACGAAGGCGACAACATCATGGAGATCATGCAGCAGATTGAGTCGCTCGCAGCGGAGTGCGTAGCCACTGGTTGGGAGGTCGACTCTCAGCTACAAGCTATGATCCTCCTTCTGGCCTTGCCGGACAGTTGGAGTCCCATGATCACAGTCCTTGGTGGCTATCCTTCCAATGAGCTGAAGTACTCGAAGGTTGCTGAGTATGTCCGCAATGAGTGGATGTGACGTGGTGGTCGAGAGAGTGCAGCGGCATCAAGTTCAGCTTACACGGTTCATCCTCAAAGTGGAGGCCGAGGCGACAAGTGGAAGGGTGCCAAACAGGGCACCAAGAAGGGTGACAAGAAGGGGGAGTGCTTCAACTGCGGCAAGGAGGGCCACTACGTGCGCAACTGTCCCAAGAAGAAAACAGACCGGTCGCAGCAGGGCAGGAAGAAAGATGAGCACGCCCTTATGGCGTACAACTCCACCAACATGAAGGATCCAGGAGTTGCCATCATTGACTTCGGATCAGGCCGCCACACGCAGTGCAACAGGGCGGCATTTGTCACCTACGGCGCCTCAGAGAGACGCATGACGGTGGTCAATGGAAAAACAGAGGTGGCCGCCGGTGAGGGTAACGTCCGCATTGAGTCAATTGTGGATGGAAAACCTGTCACGAGCACAATCTACGATGTGCTGCATATGCCCAACTTTGGGGCAAACCTTCTCTCCGT
Organism: Penium margaritaceum; assembly: GCA_023375785.1. Lineage (NCBI taxonomy): Eukaryota > Viridiplantae > Streptophyta > Zygnematophyceae > Desmidiales > Peniaceae > Penium > Penium margaritaceum. The sequence goes on along the minus strand of SZWC01003130.1, from coordinate 67,930 downwards.
TAGCTGCCTTACCGACAAGGGACTTGAGGTGCTCTTCACAAAGAAGGAGGCCGTCATCCGCAAGGAGGGCAAAGGTGAGGTGATTGCACGTGCCAAGAGGGAGGACGACTTGTACTTGCTACGCGCAAAGATCCTTAGCAGCCGGGTGGGGTCCAACGCTGCCAATCTTGCAATGAAGGATGGAGGAGACCTGGAATTTTGGCACCGCCGACTCTGCCACATTCCTCCATCGACAGTGAAGGAGACGGCTAAGAGGGAAGTGGTACGGGGTCTCCAAATCATCGGCATTGATGAAACCAAGGAGACCGTGTGTGAGCCATGTATCATTGGCAAATCAACGTGGCAGCCGTTTGTGGACAAGGGGACGCGTGCATCGGCAAAACTGGCCGTGGTATACACAGATGTGTGTGGACCGCTTGAGAGCTCCATTGGCGAAGCTCGCTACTTCCTCGCCTTCATCGATGACCACAGCCAGAAACTCTACCTCTACCCAATGAAGCGGAAGAGCGAGGTCTTTGCGTGCATGCAGGAGTTTGTGGCAAACAGAGTTGAATGTGAAGGCGTTCTGGAGTGACAACGGCGGTGAATATGTGGGGTGCCTTGGGTGGATGAAGAGTGAGGGGATTGAGTGGCAAAAAACAACTCCACACTCCCCACAACAAAATGGCGTCCCAGAGAGAGTGAATCGCACAATCCTTAACATGGTGCGATCCATGTTGAGTGACGCCGGCTGTACACAACGGTATTGGGCGGAGGCGGCAAGGATAGTAGCGTACATCATGAATATCATGCCGACCATGCCGCTGAAGGACAAGGAGAGCAAGGCGTAGAAGACGCCACAAGAGGTGTGGAGCGGGAGGAAGCTGGCGGTGGGTCACCTTCGCACGTTTGGTTGTGTTGCACATGCAACGGTGCAGGCACGTGAGGGACAGAGCAAGTTGGAACCGCGCACCCGCCGGCGTATTTTCCTTGGGTATGAGAGCGGAAGCAAGGCATACCGACTCTTTGACCCAAGGAGGCAGCAGATTGTGCGGAGTTGTGACGTCACGTTCGACGAGAAAAGCTGTTGGACGGACAAGGAGGCAGGTCTCTTCAAGAGGGGGGAGTGGTTGCCACTCCTTGAGGGGGAGATGCCGGAGGACGTGAATGACGGTGATGTCCTTGCAGCAACACCAGCCGAAGAGGATCACCCGAGCGATGGACGACCGGCAGAATTTGTTCCGGCCAGTTCGGATGAAGAATCCGAAGCACCGGAAATGGGCGTGGAGGTGGGGAGTCGACCGATGTCTCCAAGGTCTCCAAGAGAGGGGGAGCAGGCGCTTGGAGAGGATGGCGCCGAAAGGGGATAGCAACAACAACAACAACCGCCTCAAGAGCCCCGCACGAGCAACCGTGTGCGAAGAAGGAAAAAAAGGTACGATGCCAACAAGGGCATCTGGACAGGGTTCGCACAAGTCTTCTTCACGCAAGAGGAGCGTGAAGGTGGCACTGCACAAGAAGGATGGGGCTGAGTGTGAGGGAGCAATAAAATGTAAGCTCGCCTCGCATGAGGAGAAAGGCTCCTGAGTTGCGGATTAAGCATGGACAACTGCCATGGGTGATGCGCAAGGGGGAGATTGTTGGAGTAATGCTCCTCACCATGGCAGGAGTGACTCCAAAAAGGAACACCAGAAAGACAAGCCAAGGTGGCTTAGTGGTTAATGGTGTCCACCTATAGAGGCAAGGGCCTGGGCTCAAGTCCCACAAGATCAATTTCTGCCCTGTCTCAAGGGAGGTGGAAAATAGATGCTAGGAAGCTAGCTCAACCTCTAGAGTTCCTCTTTAAGTTTCTAGAAGGCCAGGAGAGGGTCCAGGAAGGTGGCAGACCTTCTAGAAGGGGTGACTTGTCCTACAAGGCATCTAGAGGTGTCTTGGTCTTATGGACACCTTCCCTCCTACTAGAAGCAAGCTGAGGAATCTAGGAAGGGGCAGAAGCTTCTAGAGGAGGGAAGGGATGCCTTCCTAGGTGGGAAAAATGACAGTCTACCAATAGACACTCTAGAAGCCATAGAATCTGCTAGGAAGCTTCAAATCTGGCATGCTTTGGTGTTCTGGAAATCTGAGATCAGTGTGCATCCTCCGGTTCCGTGTGATGCTCCTCCCGAGGTCGTACTCCAGCTCCCCCATGTCCGACATCTAGAATCTGTTGCTCAGCTTATCTTTCAAATGTTGTAGGCTCGGCAGATCTGTCGAGCACAAAATCAGGTCATCAACATAGAGTGCAACAATCTGATGGAGCTTCTTGTGGCGCCCCACGTACTCGTTGTGATTGGACTCACATCGCTTGAAGCCAAGTTGTACCATGAAGCGCTCTATCTGTTGGTAGCCCATACAAGGACATCCGTAGCTTACACACCTTACCCTCTGGTGCATCCACCCCCTCTGGCACCTCCATGTACCGTACCAGCATTTAAAAGGTTCCCAAACTAGTGATTTTAGGCCTTTGTTGAGTTTTTGTGTATTTATGGTCGGGTTTCAAGAATTTTTGTGTATTTGAGTGATTGCCCGTGTTGTCTTTTTTTTCCCTGTAGCCGGTGCATGTCCACAAGGTGGATTGGGTGTGGGCTGCGGACCTCGAGTTTGGCGAGCTCCATGGCTCACGCATCGGACGCGAGAGCCGAGGAGCTCGCCAAAGCACGCAGCAGACAATGGGCCGCGGAGCTCACCATGGGCGAGCTCCGCGGACCTTGCAATCACAAGGGGGGGGGGGAAGATGAAGCGCAGCGGGTAGGATGAAGCTTTTTCACTATGAATCTAGGATGAAAACAAACAAGGCACTAGACAGATGCTAGGATGTCAAAAATTCCTCCTCAAAGCCATTGACCACGGGGTTGCATAGGAAAGTCAACATGTCGTTAGAAGCATATTCCTAGAAGTCACGTTGTGAGATCTTCGTGAACCCTCCTCCAGCCCAGGCGCGCTTCACGAGTTTGGGACGGTCATACATGCTCAGCCATGCATCCAGGAGCCAGCCAGCTGCCGCCTCCTTGACGAGCTTCATACCGAGGTCGACGGTTGCGTGGCTGAGGAGGGTCTCAGCCATGAAGGTTGAGTACTTCTCCTTTAGCTTGCCCTTCAGTGGCTTCTGGAGCCCGACATCACATGGCTGCACTTTGTTTGTGCACCCACCCGGCACGTACACCAACTTCACCCACAGATAATGTTGTTGGACCCATAGCTGAAAAGTCCCGGATTCATGGGGCTTCCATGCATCTAGGATGACGATGGCACAGAAGTGCCATTGTCGTTGCAAGGACGGCCGTGATGGAGCGTTTGTCGTCACGCCCCAAGATGGGGATGTACTTGGAGCCGAGTGGTGCGTACGTGGAGTCCGGGCTTGGGATCAACTGGATCCCCGTGTGGTCCACATTGATGACAAAGCGGTCATCGACATTGTAGAGCTTCATGTTGACAGCTGCCCGCAAAAACAATTGCTCACACCGGGCAGGCCAGTCCGCCGGGATGCGCTGTGATGCTGATGTGGCACGATGCCACCACCAATTGAGCTCACGGTGGACAAAATTTTGACAAAAGGAGGCCGAGTAGAGGCGCTCAAACGGTTTTCCGTCAAGCGTCTCCATGCCCTCCTCCTTTGTCACCCGAAGCATGGTGTGGCGGATGACGGTGGCATTGAGGGGGGCACCTCGGTTGCGCATGGGGGTGAGAGTCTCCTTGATATTCTCCTTCAGGGCCCGCTCCTTGGCAAAGTAACCAGGGCGGCCACGACCGCCATGCACCTGCTTCTGGCCAGTGTCGCCGAAGTGGAGCGGGCGGGCTGTCGTTCATGAGCCGCTGGTAATGGTCCAGCAACTCCCGTGGATGGTCCGGCCGGTACCATCAGCGAATGGTGGTGACACTAAGGTTGTCGTAGGGACAGTAGCCTCCAGGTTGGCGGTATGTGGTCTGGAGATGACAGAGAGTGGCACCGTACGTTGCATGCTTCTTGTCAGCGACGATGGCGTCAATGATCTGTATTTGGCCCTCGGCAAACCAGTCGTGGTAGCGATGACGGCTTGTAGGCTTGACGGCGGATGGACCCCGCGAAGCTTCGTCGTTGCCGCCATCCTCATCACTGCCATCAATTTCATGCTCCATGCCCTCGTCATCGTCCCCAAAATCAAGGACGATTGGTTCGTCCACTCCAGGAGGTGCGGTGGCAGGGTGGGATGATGCAGGCATGGGCTCGAGTACCAGGTTGTGGATGTCAATGAGCCTTGCTGGCCTTCCAGGCCGGCGCTTGGGGGGCTTGGGAATCACCGGCCTTTTCTTGCTCTTGTCCGCCTCACGTTGCAGCTGTGGCTCATACTCCTCAGGGTCCACGGGCTGGAAGAGATAAGTGATGCGGCCGGCCATGACTGGTAGTGGTAAGGTAAACAGCGAGCAGTGTCAGTTTGGATACCCTGTCATGTATGCCTGACAGGAGGGGTCTTAAGCCTCGTCAGCAACAATGGCGCTTCGGCGAAGTAAGCGTCACGGCAAAGGTTGCGACTCGGCAGTGCGACTCGATTCAGCCGACAGGACGTACAAGTGCCTGCTTTTGCGTGACGGGGGGAAGGCTCGCCGGTGCCTGAGTTCGAATACTTGAAGATTGAGTTTTGGAATGAAAGGCTCTATGCGGGACATGAGCCTTGACCTGACTGAAGAGCAAACTTGTTTTCTGTTTGTATGGAACTGCCCCGCTTGCATAAGAATTTGTGTGGAATGACCCTGGTCAGAACATTGATTATCTTCATATTCTTATTGTTTTCTTCAAATCTTTTGAAAGCTAGTATGGTAGATCTCTCTGTCTTTGATTCCATTGAGGAAGGCCATCTTTATGTCCATTTGGTGGATCTCCATGTCCTTTGCGCTTGTCTTTGCAAGGATCGTCCAAATGCTTGTGAACTTGGTGACAGGAGCAAACGTCTCATCTAAGTGCTCACCCTTACGTCGTGCATATTCCTCTGCCACCAGCCGCGCTGTGTATTTTTCAACCACACCTTCATTTGTGAACTTGGTCCTAAAGACTCACTTTGAGCCGATGACTTTGGCATCTTTTGGCCTATCAATGAGCTCCTGTGAGTCGTTTTCCATGATGGACTCCAGCTCCGATTCGATGGTTGCATTCAATTGATCCCCTTTGGGCCGTGCAAGTGCCTCTTGTACGGTTTTTGGCTCTATTGATGCACCTAGCATATACCGCGTCATGCGGATCCATCGACCGGTGCTTGCTTTCTGCTGCCTCCCGATGTGCCGCAGCATTCTTGGTGGTATCTCGTCTCTCTGCTGTGATCCCTTCGACTCTACATGCTCTGGTGAATCATCGACCGGACGACTCTCCAAGAATCTCTCTCGTCTCTGGAAAAACATCGCTCATATAGGCGGCACGTCTTGTGGATTTTACACCGATGTCCAATGCATACTCTACTGTGAGTGAGTGGCTTGGCACCCTTGATGCCTCATCAGCCGGATCCTTTGGGTGGATGTCCTCATCGGCTTGATCATTATCAGAGTCCTCCACATTGGTTGGAACCGCTGGTGCACTGTCACACTCTGATGCCGCATCATCAACTTCGGCATCTGCCGGCTCCTTCTCGTAATTAAGGAGCTAGAACCACTCCTCCGTCTTTAGAGAGCCAACCATGCCAACATCGTTTTTGTTGATGTAGCTTTGCTGCTCGCTGAAATCGACATCTCGGCTGCGGATTACCTCCTCCTTGGGAATGTCGTAGAGCCTGTACGCCTTATGCGCACTCTCATAGCCAAGGAAGAAATACTGGGTGAAAGCGGTCAACACTGCCGTGTACCTGAAAAACCGGAGTCCCACGCGAGCCGTACCGCTGATGACACCGGAGGAGGCGTGGACGGGATGCAAGCCAACAGTGATGCACCTGAAAGTCTTCGGGTATGGTGCATTCGTGCACGTGCCTACCAGGAGCCGTAACAAGCTAGACGTAAAGTCAGCGAAGGCCGCCTTCCTTGGCTACGATACCATGGGATACCGCCTCTACAACCTCGCTGCACGCAAGATCATCCGCAGTCGTGACGTGGTCTTTTAAGAGGACGTGAAGGGCTGGACTTGGAGCCCTATGTCTGTAGTTCCAAGTGCTAAACCACACTTGTACCTGAAGTGGGAGAAGTTCCGGTGGCAGAAGAGGGCGGTGCGGAAGATGGCGGTGACAGCGGTATCGACAAGAAGGTGGAGGGAGCTGAGAAGGAGAAGGAGCCAGCAGCCGAATCTGATGAGGAGGAGCAACAAAGCAATATACAATAGCTGCCACGATGATCCGCACGCATCAACAAAGGTGCAAAGGATAGTGGGGAGCCACTGAGGCGATCCGAGCGCCTCGCAAGCAAACAGAGGCCGCTGGAGGAGCTGGTGAACCTATGCACCATTCCACCACCAACGGAGTCTTCTGACCTCGAGCTTCTCTTCCTCACAGTCAGTGATGACCCAGCCACATTCGCTGAAGCCATGCGCAGTGCCGAGGCAGCAGATTAGCGTGCCGCAGCAGACAAGGAGTATGGTGCACTCATGAAGAACAGCACCTGGACCCTCGAGGAAGCTCCATGTGGCAGCCGGGTGATCGGGTGCCGGTGGATCTTCAGGCGCAAGCGTGGTGCGGATGGTAAGGTGCTCAGGTACAAAGCACTGTTGGTTGCAAAGGGGTATGCACAGACTGAGGGTGTAGATTACAATGAGAAATTTGCACCTGTCGCAAAGTTCCCATCCATCCGAGCCATCCTCGCTCTTGCTGCTGCTATGGACTGGGAGGTACACCAAATGGATGTGACTCATGCATTTCTAAATGGTGACCTTGAGGAGGATGTGTACATGGAGCAGCCAGAGGGGTATGTGGTGGAGGGAAAGGAGGATTTGGTGTTCAAGCTTTTGAAGGACCTCTACGGCCTGAAGCAAACCCCGCGAGCATGGTACCACAAGATGGATGAGCAGCTGGCTGGCGTTGGCTTTGTGCGCAGTAAAGCTGATCATGCAGTCTATGGGCGCATGCAAGAGGCAAGCCAGGTCATCATCTTGCTCTATGTTGATGATCTGCTCATTGCATCTGACTCCAAGTCTCTTTTGGGCGATGTGAAGCAGTCCCTTGCTGCCAGGTTTGACATGAAAGACATGGGAGAGCTCAGCTACTACCTTGGCCTTCAGGTCAAGCGCGACCGGCAGCAGCTGACTTTGGAGTTGTCGCAGAGCATGTACTTGAGCGACATTGTCAAGCGCTTCAACATGGCAGGAGCGCGCAAGGCCGCAACACCGCTGGAAGTGGGAGCGAAGCCGAGCATGACTCAGACTCCCCGCGGCATGCAAGAGAGCAGCCGCATGGAAGCAGTGCCATACCAAACAGCCGTTGGGAGCCTCATGTACGCAGCAGTCAGCACACGCCTCGGCATCAGCCAAGCAGTGGGAGTGCTAAGCAAGTTTTGCGTGAATCCGGGCGTGCCACATTGGGAGGCGGTCAAGTGTGTGCTGCGCTACCTTGACAGCAGCAGCAGCCTCTGCCTCACCTTCAACGGCAACAACAGCCCCATCCTCATCAACTACAACGATGCAGATTGGGGAGGTGACCTGGACACAAGGAGGTTGATCAGTGGGTTCGTGTTTGTACTTGGGGGAGGTGTAATTAGTTGGAGGAGCAAGAAGCAAGACTGCGATGCCGTCTCATCCACCAAACATGAATACATCGCCTTGAGTGAAGCAACAAAGGAATCTGTGTGGCTGCGTGAGCTGCTGGCAAGCCTTGGACAGCAGCAGACCATAGCGACTACAATCTACTGTGACAACATGAGCGCCATTGCTCTGACCAAGAACACAGAGTTTCACGCCCGCACCAAGCACATTGACCTGCGATATGACTTCATCTGCAAACTCGTGGCAAAGCAGGTGGTTCAGATCAAGTTCTGCCCTTCAAGCATGATGCTGGCAGACTTCCTAACTGCTGGCAGCGCGCCGCTTTCAGCAGCTGAGGGGACAGTGTGAACTTGTGTGATTTTTCTTCTCGCAAAGTGGGAGAATGTTGGATATGGGATGCCAAAAAAAGTGACCAAAGTGGGTTGCTCAATAAGAATCATCAGGTCACAAGAGTGAATAGAGGATGTTTTTCTGGTTCTGTAGTACTTTACGGAACTCGATTCGGAGTCCGTTTGAGAGAGATATGGATTTTCAAGGTTTGGTGGCAATGGGTCCGGTTCAAGTGACGGCTCCTGCACTACCAGCACCAATGACGGCCACAATTATTGGCCAGGGAGGTTTGGAGCGGCCTTCAAGGTAGAGAGGGGGAAGAAGGACCTTCAGGGAGTTTCAAGGAAGGTCCCCACCAAGATTATTGGTCGTGCACATGGCAGGGATGGTAATTCTCTTGTGTGAGAGTGTGACTGCCGCTCACCCCGCTAGGCTATGAGTGTGCTAGGAGGTGAAATTTGACAGAGTGGTTCTTCCAGCTCCATGTGCCAAATGAGGCGTACTTAGGCTTATTAGAAAGCTGTGCTANGAGATATGGATTTTCAAGGTTTGGTGGCAATGGGTCCGGTTCAAGTGACGGCTCCTGCACTACCAGCACCAATGACGGCCACAATTATTGGCCAGGGAGGTTTGGAGCGGCCTTCAAGGTAGAAAGGCGGCAGGAGGACCTTCAGGGAGCTTTAAGGAAGGTCCCCTCCAAGATTATTGGTCGTGCACATGGCAGGGATGGTAACTCTCTTGTGTGAGAGTGTGACTGCCGCTCATCCCGCTAGGCTAAGAGTGTACTAGGAGGTGAACTTTGACAGAGTGCTTCTTCCAGTTCCATGTGCCAAATGAGGCATATTTAGGCTTGTTAGAAAGCTGTGTTTTTTGCTTTGGGTTTTAAGATGGTCCAGGCAGAAAATCTCTCCCACCGGGCTCCCTTCCGGAAGCTGCTACCTTGGTGACTATTTGAGATGTGCTAATGTGCTTTCTCACTCAAGAGTCGATTCAGACATTCGCGTTCTTTGCAAACCTACATTCGCTTCCATAATTTCTGTCTGTGCAACCTGCAACTCCCTCTCACAAACAGTTGGTCCTGCCTAGGCGGCTCTTGGTGAGCTTGATCACCTCCCTGAGAGCTGCCCCAGTTTCCATCATATTCCACCCCACATTGTTGCAGTTTTAGGCGAGCGACTCAATCTGCTACATGGCGGAGATGAAATCATCTCCCTCCTCGATGCTCATTGTAAGAAGTGACTTCATAGAGATGATTTTGTTCACAAGCGACTTGAGATTAAGTATGGCGTATTGTTTTTGTCAAGCCTCGGCTGCTAGCTTGCAACCTTGAGAGTAGCCCCATTATGACTCAGCCGTCCCGCACACCAGTAGCATGAGCGCCTTTGTTTTCTTTTTTATGAAGGCCTCCTTTTGCGCTTTCATTGCTGTCCCTTTTTTGAGGAATCCAATTCCCTTCATGACCTCCAGAAGCCCCTGCGTGAGATGCAGCTCAAAGTGCCACCTCCATAGCCCAAAACCATGGCCACCTGTTTACTTCTAGATGGGCTGTGTCTCCTTCTATGCTATTTGCACAGTCTTCCACTCGAAGACCTTGGAGTTTGACAGCGATGTTGTCCCCGACGACAATCCCATCCGCCACAAATGCCGTAAGCGATGCACAGATCGGTAAGAGCTGTGGGCCCATAAGCCTTCTGTCAGAAACTACGTCCAGGTGGTTGCAGTTCCAACGGGGCCTGAAGGGTCTTCACTTGTGTTCATGGCTTTCTGTTTTGTGCGATTTCTTAGTCTAAGCGTGAGCTTCTTGGTCGCCTCACGCTTTGTTTGTGGGAGTTGGACAAAGTTGTGAGACAGTCGCTTTTGTGAAGGAAACAAACTTTGCATACGTTTTTGGACATGGATATGAACTGATGAATTCTAGGGCTAGTCACAAGCTTCCCAATGTACCAAACCGCAAGTGATTCGGATCACCTTAGCTCCCACTATGTCAGCCAAAGAGTGGCACGCCAATCCAGCCGCTCAGTCGGCGACGCGCACCATGTCGCTTGCCGAGGCACGCTCACACATCAAGGACCCATCAACATGCCTTTTCAGAGGTGCAGATGTCCTTACACATAGTGGCGGTGCCCCCTTTGCCTTTTGGGTGTGTCTCCATGAGTTTATCATCAATTTTGGTGATGGGGATTGATGTGGATCGAAAACAGTCCGCGGACTTGCAGTCGGAATTTTGACTGTACCCGAGTAACAAACTGTACTACTGAGTTTTGGACTCCGAGCAAGGATTTCGTCCAAGTCCCTCAGTTTCAACCTGTACTGCTGGTTCCAGTGGGCTTATCCACCGGAAGCCTTGGCAGTATTCCGAGGCTTAATACCTAAATAGACATTTGTTCCTTGTTCCGTTGGATTTTCCACTGGCAGTCAAACCGCGGCCGACTCCCTGAGCCACGGCGCACACCCCAACTTTGGAATCCCATCTCCCTCATTATTTATCTGATTCCCGTAAAACAAATTCTACTGGATTCAGCAACTTTTCAATCTTCAGGAACTTCAATCCAATCTTGACTTGGAGCAATCCCCAGGTAGCTAGAGTAAATTCCCAGGATTTTCCCCTGCAACGGCTTGTCGACGCCTCCCGATGTTGCCTCGGGCACGCTAAGGGTCAAAACCACAACAGTATCCTTCTGTTTGATGTCATAAGCTGATAAGATGGGCAATATGTTGGCCCAGGTTTTCCCAAACTCATAGGAGCTGTGCTGTCTACCTCTGCCCTCTGCCATTTCCCAACTCCTCCAACGTAGCTTTCTACCTCCCTCATCTTTCCCATGCCTTTTTCAATGGCAACAATGATTGGAAGTGTAATGAATACTTTTGCATGTTCAGAAGGGCTTTTAATCTCGCCTTGAAATGGATTATGTGTTGAGTTTTTCTTTGTGTGGCTTGGAACCTGCAACAATTCGATGCCCATGAGATTGGACCACCAACTTAAAGACGTGTCCATCAGTAGAGAGGCTGCAAAACCAATCCTTTTTTGATATACAACGACCCTAGCAGTGGTTCATTTTACCTCCAAATTCTCTAACCAGATTCTAACTGTGGTTTCTTTCAAATTTGCAGCTTTAATGGCTCAGTTTGGGCTGGCCAATTTTGGGTTTTGCTTTAGGGTTTGGTATTCATCGTGGCAAGTCCAATTTTTGTCCATCACCAAGTTGAGCTATTGGAGTAGGCAATTTTTGTGTCTCCTGAGCACCAGAGTTTTCTGCTTCACTGCCTTTTTCATTGGTGCTTGTCAGAAAAACCTCCAGCAAATTCTTGATAAAGTGGGTCGTGGCAACGGCGGAGGAATTTCAGAACCTGTCGCATCAAACACCTGCAGTTCTGTCTTATATGTTGTACGAGGTGACCAAGGACTGATGTGGACTTTTCTTCGTTGCAGAAAAAGTGAAAAATCGGTCTAAAGACATACGTGATGGTCAGGTGGCTTGGCGCAAGCGGCAGCTATTCAATCAGTGTGCTTGTCAGGTCCTCACTCCCTCTATACAATGAAGTTTTAAGACAATGAGCTTGCCTCTCCTAGCGGAGCCTGTGCTTTCCATGCGTATGAATGTAACCGCACTAGTTGACTGGGTCAGTGTCATCCAGTCAGCAACAACATGCCTAGGAAGCTTCCTAGAAGTTTTTCAGGGCTTGACATCCCCCCGAGAATCTTGATTGAACTTTGGTATTCTTCTTGAAACTCATTTGCAAATGAAAATGCCAGTGAAGGGCAAAGAACTGTGACACTTGCATACAAAACATGAACACGTTTGTTGGGAAAATGGTTATTCAAAGCTCAAATGGTGTGTATGTTGGAATTGTGACGGCGTCCAGATGAATGCAGTGCACATCAGCGGGGACCAGGAACATGTCAAACTGTTATCCGCAGACAAGATACCATGGAAGCATATGTCCCAGATGTATCGGCTGCATAGATATCCATCTCGTCCACATCTGAATTCCACAAGGAAAAAAGGAAAAAAACTCTCCATTGTAGTACACACAAGCCCATGGTGCTTGACTAAACATGCTGGCATGCGTTGTGTACAGTGTGGAAAAGGCTTTCGAGTGGGGAGCTGATATGTAAGCTAACATCATTCACAGCAGTGGGGCTGTTGATAGAAAATTTATTTTCTTTTGTAGATACCCATTCTGCTGTCGCAGACGCACATGTGAACAACTCATGCCACCTAAGCCTGCTTCTTTCCAGCACTCTTGGTCAGCACCCGTCGATTCACAATCATCCACGATCATTTTTCTGACACTGATTAACTTATCACCAGACTCAACAAGAACTGAGTCATGGAAGAACCTCAACAGAAGTGGCACTTTGCATGTCCTGCAAAGTGCCGCTTTCTGTCTTCGGGTTTTTCCGTTGTGGGGGCTTGGAAAGAACTCTTCCTTTCTTCCTTCTCCAGCATCCAAGTCTCTACTGCATGCCCTGTCTCAAGGCAGGAACTCCAGGGACAACAACTACAATGTCTGTGTGTGCATGTAAGGTAGGTCTGAGGGTAGGCCTTTCAGCCACCATCCTGCAACAAGAACAGGAGTTCAGCGCAGGCAGCAGCATGCATGGCCACAATTCTCGGGGAGATTTTGAGAAGGAACTGCTGGCCAGCCTCAAGTGTGAGTCCTCACATTGTTGCATGGACAGATTTTCGAAGCTGCCAACCAGAAACAAAATTCCGGTCTCCGACAGTGGCGTGTGTGAGGTAGAGATTTCCCTGGCATCCCTTGAATATGTTGGCATCCCTTGAATGTGTTGGCATCCCTTAAATGTGATGGCAGTTTCCGTCCTTTCCGCAAATCCAAAAAGAGCATTCCAAATGCTGAGTTCATCCAGCAACGCATGCCATGAAGTTGCGTGCAGCTCAACATCTTCCATTAGTAAGAATCAGCATCCATTGCAAAGCCAAACATGAAGACAGTTGAAGAGAATCACAGTAGGCCGAGGGCGTGATGCTTTTGCAAGAAGAAGGATGAAGACCCACCTGAACCAGAGCAGTGAACTTGCCATTTGGGTCTCTCAGAAGCATGGATGGTCTGCCAAACTCCACAACCTGTTTCCGAAAAAGAGCAGCTTAGCTTACTGTAGCTTGAGAAAATGGACCAACTTGAGACAAAACACAGAAGTGCAGACGAACATCTTGAGGGGGAAGGGAAGGAGATGCCTGGAGGTCAGAGGAGAGACATGTGGCTGAAAACTGTCTGTGGCGCACCTTCCCGTCCGACAGAACAAGAATACGGGAGGAGTCGATGACCGTGTTTATGCGATGGGCGATCGTGATCTTTGTGGTGGCTGCGCTCACATACGTTTGAATCACACTCTGCATGCAGAAAGCAGCATTAGAAGTCCTGAAAGCGAGGGAAGACGACGTTCATGCACCAGTATAGTTGCAGACGTAGATTCTTCAAAGTGTGCAGAAACTTTATGTCCTGTTGGAGATAACAGCACAATGGAAGACTTCAGCAAGAGCACAATGACATTGAGCAAGAAGACTTCAGAATCATCATGGACATACCCCAAGTTATAAAGAGAAGTTGCTGCGGACCAAAATTGTGTCCAAGTCAAAGTACATCCACAAGTGATCGCAAACCCCTACGCTCACATGAACATAACATTAACATCGATGCTCGCTCCGAGAGAACACGAGCATTGTCTCTATGCATATCACACACATTGGGGTTTTTCGAATACCTGAATAAGTCTGTCAGTCTCAAAATCAACGCTGCTCGTTGCTTCATCCATGATCAAGATACGATTGCGCCGCAGAAGCACCCGTGCCTGCACAAAACCACACCCAGATTCAAGCAATCATACACCAATTCACATGCACTTATAGTCGTGAACTCCTGCCATAGCTGCACACACACCGTCCTGCATTTGTGTAAGCATGTGTGGGCCCTGCCACCTGCCTGGCTTTTGGGCAGACGCAAAGCTCACCGTATGCTCAGTACCGAAAAGACCAAAAGTGACCACGGATGCATGCATGCTTTTTTTTCCGCCTGCACATCTTCCCAGGATTTTGTGGATGGGCAGGCAGTAAGTTCGAACAGGGTGACATGCACGTGAAAAGGAAGGCTTGAAAATGGACTGTGGCACGGAAGAGAAGAGAGGGAGAGAGGTGGGCAGAAATCCAGGAAGGCAGGGGGGGTCTCTCCTTTTCAGATGAATAGACAGGAGCCAACATGCATAGGCATCATGACCGCATGCTGGTAAGAATCCATGCGGACACAAATGCCCACATGCACAATCATAACCATAATTTTTCATTCATTGACATGCACATGCACCCACAAGAGACTACAAATATGTGTGTGCATAAAAATGCATTCATGCATGCATATATGCACATACACACATGCACATGCATGTGTAGGCATGCACAGAAACAGGCATGCACACACACAAACACACACACACACACACGCACACACACACACACACACACACACACACACACA